>PIJE02002232.1:5585-26154 GCA_002895965.2 Coryphaenoides rupestris
ATTCAAGTGAAAGGCAAAAAAATAAAAAGATTTTTTTAGTCGTAAATAATGTGCCACGAGATGTGACTTGTCGTCGATATCGACCAGGTCTCTGTCTATCCTCCACTCTCGGAACACTTTCACCTTCACCATCTTTTATATTTAACCAACTCCCCACACCCACCCACACCCCCACCGGCCCCCCTACGGTGTTTCCTGCTTCCTGCCAAGTATGCCGGATGTTGGGGGACTTAGTGCTTGTCTGTCCCCTCCTCTCTCTCTCTCTCTCTCTCTCTCTCTCTCTCTCTCTCTCTCTCTCTCTCTCTCTCTCTCTCTCTCTCTCTCCCTCCCTCCCTCTCCCTCACTCCCACTCTCTCTCGCGTGGTGGGGACCATGCCTTCCATCTGTCCCCAGCCCCCCCACTCGCCCCTGTCTATCTGTCTGGCTCTCTACAGGTGTGTCTCTGTGTCCTGGTGTGAGGAAAGTGTCTATGATCCATGTGTCTGCTGTCAGGCAGGGGGGGGTGGGGTTGGGGGGGGGGGGAGAGAGGAGGGAGTGGGGACCTGCTCTCAGCGTGAAGGTTGAAGCTACAGACAGCCACCGCTATGGCGCGGTTGTTTAACGATCCACTATAACGACCAATATTCGTCTCTGCCAGGAGGCACCGGGCTTGCATTAAATAGACAGCGCAGGTCATCCGTTGGCTCAACTCCGCCCCCCCCCCGCCACACACACACCCCCCGTCGTTCGCCATGGTAACACCACTGCAGGGTGTGGAAGTAGAGCTGGCCAATGGATGGGTGTTGTATCCAAATTTTGCGACAGGAGACTAGAAATCGACTTCGTTTTTCGATATTGTAATATCGCGATATGGTAAGTGTGTCACTCTTTTCCTGGTTTTAAAGGCTGCAAATGCTGCAAAGCTGCAATTAAATGTCAATTTAATGTTAATTTAACAAATAATTTCGTCAGTTGTTAATACTCTCATACTTTTCATTTGTAGTTCGCCTATTTTGCCTATTTAATTCACAGAGTGAACAAAAGTATGCTTTATCATGTGGTTGTTTTCTAGTGAATAGTTATTTATTGAATTGCCAGAATAATCGCAATAATGATATAGGGCTATATAATTATCAAGATATTAAATGTACTACTGTATATCAGAAGATTTTGTCCATATATTGCCCATCCCTGTGTGGACGTGGACCGCGTGCGGCTCGGTGAGGAGGGCGCGTACGCGTCGAGGGATTAGAAGACACAAAGAAGACACATGTGTCCGAAGGGGGGAGAGGCCGTTTAACTTAATGGCGCGGGTAATACAAAGAGGAGAATCAGCTGTAAACCAATCAAGGATAAAACTATAAAACGTCGACATAAAATGCTCTGCTTGATCAATATACGTGTCTTTTTTCTGCCACACTGCCACCGATCACACTGATCCATTGTGCATGCATAGACATGTCTGGAGCACTGCGGGAGAGAGACAGAGAGAGAGACAGAGAGTGAGAGAGTGTGAGAGACAGAGACAGACAGACAGAGACAGAGAGAGACAGACAGAGAGACAGAGAGAGGCTGAGCAACAGTAGAGAGAGAGAGAGAGAGAGAGAGAGAGTGAGAGAAAGACAGAGAGACAGAGAGACAGAGAGAGATGGAGCCTGAGCAGCGTAGACACCCAGAGTTAATGAACCCTCACCAGTCAGCATGGCTGTCCATCTGCTTGCCTAATCCACATCAACAGCAGGCTGTGGGCATCGCCCGCCCAAAGTGCGCACAAAACACCCATCCGCCCACGTGGCGAGGCCATGGCACGCACGCACACACACACACACACACGCGCGCGCACACACACACACACACACACACACACACACACACACACACACACACACACACACACACACGCACACACACACACATGCACCCACGCACACACACACACGTCATGCACATAGACAATGCTGTCATCCTAAAAGTCCAACTCATATTCACACTTCAATGTATGTGGATGTGGGTGGTTGGGGGGGGGGGGTTAGTTTGGGATTAGTTTGCTCGTAAGTGTGTGCATGTGTGTGTGTGTGTGTGTGTGTGTGTGTGTGTTGGGGAGGGGGTGGGGTAGGGGCATCCGTTACAACGGCTGTGCATTAGCTCAGACCAACAGCTAATCTATGGCCACTGAGGGGAGGGGGGTGGGGTTCAGTGCAAGGGGGAGGGGGAGGGGGGCTAGAGCCAGGCCTGTCGGTTGGTCAATCCATCTGGCAGGCAGCAGGTAAGGGGCTTGAGCCGTGTGTGTGGGCAATGAAAACCCGTATGGCTGGCCACACAGACTCTGACACTGACACTGACTCTGACACTGACTCTGACACTGACTCGCTCACAGATTTGTGGCCTCAGGCCCTTGAAGGCATCCTTAATTACATCCTCAGTCTAAATCAGCCTCATGTCAGTAGAGACAACCGGTAGAGCCACCGAAGACAACCTGTAGGACCGGAGAAACATAGCCGCATATATTTGTAGCGCGTCTGGAGCCATGATGAGCTAACCACCACGCTGTCTCTCCAACCAGGAAGACTGCTAGGCAACGGGGGTGGGGGCGGGGCTGCTGGGGGTGGAGCGTGTGTGTGTGTGTGTGTGTGTGTGTGTGTGTGTGTGTGTGTGCGCACATGCGATGGGTTAACCGATTGAGACAGTCGGTGACGCCAACCGTGACTTGCACGGCGACGGGAGTCATGCCGACTCCAAATACAATTATCCGTGAGTCACCGTTTACATTCGCCGATTCTTTCACACACACACACACACACACACACACACACACGCACAGCTCGAAATCATCCTCTATTAGTCACCTCACCTTCGTACATGTGTATGTGCATTGCACACACGCATGCACGCGCACACACACACACACACACGCATACACAAACAGACACACTTATATACACTTCGTCCTCTATTAGTAACCTCTTTACATTCGTACTTGCTTGTGTACATGCATATTGTGCGCAGTACACACACATATACACACACACACACACACACACACACACACACACACACACACACACACACACACACGGCCAAGAGGAGCCTGTCGGTCGCTGATTACGATTTGCAGGCTGCGAGGCACAAACAGAGTCGTCCCCCTCTCAGTCAAAGTCGCCGTAGGAGGGAGAAATAAGTACACTTGGAGTGAAGGATTCACGAGAGTCACCGGGGAAGTAAAGAGAGTGGATGGAGCCAGAGTTCTTTGTTTAACTCCTCTCTACACGGGCTGTGGTCTAAAACTGTCTAAACAGATGAAGCCATTAGCCGTATATGGTTTGAGTGTGTGTGTCTGTGTGTGTGTGTGTGTATGAGGGAGGGGGGGTGGGGGGTGGGGGGGGAGAGAGCAAGAGAGAGAGAGAGAGGAAGTGAACAGAGACAGGAGGAGAGAAGACAGTCCAGAATTGTCCTTATTGACTCCTGATTGAGTGGCCAATCACGGCTCAATTACCGGGAAAGACAGGGGGCAAGTGAGACAAACTGTGTAGTATCGCTTCACACGTGCACTCTCGATGTCTCCACCTAGCCCCCCCCCCCCCCCCCACCCCACCGCCACCCTCCTGTACCCTCACACACACACACACACACACACACACACACACACACACACACACACACACACACACACACACACACACACACACACAGACACACACGCAGGGCTGCAGCAACACATATCTGAGATGAACAATCACACCGAACATGAGATTATCCCCGTCTTCTCCTCTCTCACACATCCACTCATAATTCGACGTCATTCACCTTGATTTGAAACACGCTGTGGGGGGGGGGGGGGGGGTGGAGCAGGAGGAAGGGAAGGATGAGGAGGAGGGGGGTGGGGTGGGGGAGAGAGAGAGCATCCTGTACTCCAGGGCCTGCTGTTGCCTAGCTGCGTGGCGACAAGGAGAGACAGAAGGATGCCAGCGATCATTTCCGGTGTGCTCACCCAAACAGACAAACGTGCGTGCGTGTGTGCCGTGCACGCGCTTAATCACACACCCGGCTCCTCCCGGGAGGTCCATTCCCCCGCATCCCCCCCACCCACCCCCACCAGCTGCCCCGCTGGGTGTGTTCCACGCTGCTAAGATACTAACCCCCCCCCCACATTCTCCCCCAACTCCTCCCCCACCCAACTCTCCACCCCTCGTTGAGGTCACTCAGTGGCACCCAAATATCCATCATATAGGCCTAGGTGTAGCACAGCTATCAACCTCCCCCCACCCCCACCCCCACCCCCAACCCTCCACCCCCCCACCCAACACACACACACACACACACACACACAGATACTCGCATTGACAGAAACACAAATACACACACACACACACACACAGATACTTGGATTAACACACACACACACTAGTAGCTTTCACAATCATTCACCCCCCACCACCCCCGCCACCCCGCCACACACACACACACACACACACACACACACACACACACACACACACAACACACCACACACGCCCACTTAAGTTGCTGGGGGCAGATGAGCACTAATAACCATGACACTTTAGGAAAAATAGGATTCTTCACGGTGGCGTCTCAAAGAGAAGCGGCTCAAACTAACTGCTTCAGCGGCAGGCTGCTTGAAAGGAGAGCAGAACACACAGAGAGAGAGAGAGAGAGAGAGCGAGAAGAGAGAGAGAGAGAAAGCGGGGAATGAGAGACAGCCCTGATGATGGAGAGGGGAGGTATTTAGAGGTGGGGGAACTCAGCACCATCAGTATATTCTGAGGGAGATCACTTCTGTCTGAAATGACATTAAAAAACAGAGCAGGTTGGGAGAGAGAGAGAGAGTGCTTTTGTCAAAGTGAACGTCGCCAAAAGCAGGGAATGGAAGGGAAGCTTAATTCATGACAAAACATGTCGAAACGAGAGGGATTTTATTATAAAAGGCACATCTTTTCCAAGTTATTTTTAAAATATATATATATATGCACACTCGACGTCCCCGGAGGGAAACTGCGGTCTAGATCAAAGAGACTCCATGCTATTATCACCCTTAAAACGGGTCCTCGGCCTTGGGTTCGACCATGCGTGCGAACACAGGCCCCGCCCACGTAAACAGACACAAGCGCGCGCGTAAACATTCCCAGATTGGCCACCGCCACGACGTAATCTCTGAGTGGACTCGGCTGAACCGCCTTTTGAAGACAAAAAGCCGCCCGCTAAGAAGATAAAGAAAATCTACATGGCCTTAAAAAATCGACTCTGCTGGAACAAAACACACACACACCCACACACACACATGAACGCACACACACACACACACACACACACACACAGAGCGTCAAGGTACGGCTGTTTATCCAGTGTGTCTCGTTTGTGCGTGTAGATTTAGGGACTGTGTGTCTGTGTTATTTTACAATGTGTGTGTGTGTGTGATGAGGGATTGCCTGTGTGTGTGTGTGTGTGTGTGTGTGTGTGTGTGTGTGTGTGTGTGAGAGAGTATGTGTGTGTGTGTGGGATGAGGGATTGCCTCTGTGTGTGTGTGTGTGTGTGTGTGTGTGTGTGTGTGTGTGTGTGTGTGGGATGAGGGATTGCCTGCATGTGTGTGCGCGTGTGTGTGTGGGGATGAGGGATTGGTCTGTGTGTGTTGTGTGTGTGTGTGTGCACATGTGTGTGTGCATGTGTGTGTGTGTGTATGCGCATGTGTGCCTGTGTGCGTGTATGCGTGTGTGTGTGTGTGTGTGTGTGTGTGTGTGTGTGTGTGTGTGTGTGTGTGTGTGTGTGTGTGTGGTACAGGACAGGGGGTTGCTCGGATCCGGCCCGGCCCCCCTGCAGGTACATCCTGATCCTAATTGGTCACGATGTTCTGTCGGCTGCTGAACACTTCAATGAAATTCCTTCAGTCACTCTATCATTCACTTCACTCATCCCTCAGCTTCCTCTCTCCTCTCTCTCTCTCTCTCTTTCTCCATCCACTGCTACACACACCTAAAAATGCCACTTGTTCTTCATCAGAAGAAACAACACTATTTCCTCCCCGCCGGTGTGTGTGTGTGTGTGTGTGTGTGTGTGTTGAATCACTGCATGTGTGTGTGTATGAACATGCAGGGCAGCATTTGATATCATTGAGATGGTCTTAGCGTATCTATTGTAGTGCGGGATCTGAGCGCCAGATTGTTGTGCTGCAGACAGGTGTGGCCTTTTGATGTGCGCAAGGGGCTTGTGCAACTCACTCACGCACGCACACACACACACACACACTCATTCACTCACTCACTCATGCACACACACACATACACACACACACACACACACACACACACACACACACACACACTCATTTACACAACACACACACTCATTTACATACTCTCTCACACACACACACACACACTCACTCACACTCACACACAAACACACACACACCAGTCTCACACACCTACACACAGGTGTGTGAGATAAGGTATGTAGATAAACAGGTATGTAGCTAAAGTAAATTTTGTGTGCATGTATGTGTGTGTGTTTGTGCATGTGTGTGTGTGTGTGTGAGTGTGTGAGAATGTACTCCTGCATCCCCCCCCCCATCGCCCCACACAGAGAGGGCAGAAAAGGCCCTCCAGAGTCTTCTATTCATCTCCGGCACAAAGGAACCCCACAGAGGTTTTCTTCCTGTTTCCCTGTCTGCCCCACCCCACCCCACCCCACCAGCCCATCCTCCCCATGGGGCAGGATAGAGCGGGTGGGGGTGGGGGTGAGGAGGTGGGGGTTCCCTGTCCCGCCTGCCCAGCGACTCCACTCTCAACTCCCATCTGCCGCCGAAACTTCTCCCTCCCTCCCGCTCTACCCCTCTCTCTATCCCACACTGGCCCTGTCAGCAGGTTGCATTTCTCAGACCTCAGCCACCGACACATCTGATCCACAAAGTATTCCCAGTCAATTGGCCGTATTCACCCAGTGGCCAGTTTCCCCAGGAAACTTCTCATTAGCTGTGCAGTAATTTGTATACCTTGATATACATTAAGAAGCGCATTTTCACTCCCTTATTCATGAGGATAAAATGTGAATAATTTCTAATAAGAAATATCAATAAACAACACAAACCCTATTTGTTAAATGTACAGTATTTCTGTTCAAATATGCATATTTATAAATTTGCCATGCATTAGTGATGCACGATATGGATTTCTTTCAGCCGATACCATAACCAATAATTACATGTTTCTCAGAGTCGAGACCAATACGATAACTGGCAATTTCCATTTTTTTTAATTTTAAAATAAGTTTATGCACTGTAGTTTAAACACACCTGAATGCACAACTGAATGTAAGAGGCTAAGATGTTGATTTAGGCAAATATTCCATAGCTCTGAGCCAAACAAATCTAACTGTCATCACTATTGTTAAAACAACAGAAACAAAGAACAGCTGAACTGTCCTGTCAATTGTTAAGTACAAGTACAAGTAAAGTGCATAAAAAAAAATACTTTGACATATTTTGAGCATCTTGCTTCTAAGAATCCAAATGAAATGAGTTCACCTGGACTCTACATAAACCCCCCTCCGATAATCCTAGCACTAACCTGCGTGTTTGTACGTCTTAACAATTATTAATGGCACTTAGCATTGTTGTTCGTTCTCAGATGCTGTAGCATGCTTAGAATCACACGCCTACCCAGCTACTTACTGTATGCAACTTAGCAATTATGAAACTCGTTCTATTCGTCTCGTCAATAGGAATGCTCGAAAACAGCTCTATTCTTATCTTCAGGTGATATATTGCTGCCTCTCCTCAACAAATGTACTTCTTTGTAAGTCGCTTGGATAAAATGTCTGCAAATGTCTCTTGAATGTAAATGTAAAATGCTTTGACATAATCTGTCAATCATGTCAACGTATATAATATTGGTAGGTTATTATAAAAGTGCATCACTCAATATAAAAACAAAGGCTTTTACAGTGACATGGCTGTAATTTAATCAGAATAATACATAATAGAAATTTCCCATTAATTTATCGGACCGATATTTATCATGCATCCCTACCATGTATAGGCCTACTTACTTTTCTAATTACATCTCTTATTCATTCTACAGAACTGCCAACCCCGGCCACAACCTACTTTTCCCGGAGACAAGACATGTGGCATGTGTTTAAATCTAGAGGCATCTAGAGCAGTGGTTCTTAAGCTGGGTTCGATCGAACCCCAGGGGTTCGTTGAGTCACTCTCAGGGGTTCGGCAGGGGTCAAGACACACACCCGGTTCACACTAGCAATGTCGGGCCGTTTTTGTTGGCCGTCAAAAAATTGGCTGCCGACAATTTGGCAACACACAATTTTTCTTCGCCGTGTTAGATTACAAATATTTAGTTGCTTAGTAAAAATGTGTTACACAAAATACGAAATTACGAAGGGTTCGGTGAATGCACTGATGAAGCTTGCAGGGTTCAGTACCTCCAATAAGGTTAAGAACCACTGATCTAGAGACTCTGTCAATAGCCCCACGTCTACTGCTCCTCTCTGCCACTAATTCCTCTTCACCCTTCCCGTTTTCTCCTCCTGCTCCGTCCTCCTATAGAACCCTCGCCATTTGCTGCAGATTTACGATCCGGGCTAACATGCGCAGTATTGGCGAAAGCATTAAACGTGTCTACACTTAATATCGTGAGCTCTCAACGTCGATGAGCGCCTCCAATAAAAACATCCCCCTCACAGATTTGTGTCTTTGTGCGTCACTTCCCCGATCTCTTGGTTTCCTGCGCCGCTCTCTCTGGTAACTCTCTCTCCCTTTCGCCCTCGACCCGCATGCGGTGCCTTCCACCTCTGTCTGAATTTAAGGCCCGGCATCTTTGTCTAAATTTAAGGCCTGGCATCTTTTTATCCACGTCTGCTGCGGTGCCCTCCCTCCCTCCCTCCCTCCCTCCCTCCCGAAGTATTTCCTCTGTCTCATCGCATGCCGTCGGTTATTCTGTGGCGGAGACTTAATGACGCTTGAATGCCACTGCTGTGGAGTTTTACTTCCTGACTCTTCTCCTCATAAAGGATATTTAAAAGCCATGCCCCAAGATGCATCCATCTCAATATGTCTCCCTTCGATTTATTTCCCTTCCATGCAGCCCCGCGCCCCTCTGCCTCGCTCCCGGCCCTTTGAGATGGCTCGCATCACCTCGCATAACCCCTTCTCTCCTTCCCACGCCGCTCTCTCCAGATATCCACCATCACGCGTACCAACAGCCGTCCCGCAGCAATCGGCAGTCAAGCGGCAACTGTTGACGCCTTTGTCTAAACGGACGTATAAAACGGATACTTAGAGTCCCCTTAAAACTTTCAAGGAAATATCTGCCCATCGGATGCAGCCCAGCTGTTCCACCCACCACCCCGCCCCATCACCACCACCAGCACAGCACCAGCACCACCCAACGCCCCGACGGTCCCTCCCTCCTCGACTCCTTTGATGTGATGTTGGGGATCTGGCCATCGTGAGCACATTTTAAATATTAACAGAGACCACTTTGCACGAATGAATAATAGAGCAGAGAGGGCCAGCGGCAGACCAGCGATCCCATTCCCCGCTGCCTGATGGTCATAAAACTAATGCACTGCTCTGGGGCCGAGCCGGCCGCCTATCCCCCCCCCCCCCCCCCTGGTCGCCTGGCCTGTGGAGGAGCGAGAGAGAGAGAGAGGGGGAGTGAGAGAGATGGAGCCTGTGTCTGTTAATCTACACTCGTCAGATGGCTTGCCTCCAGTCCAAAATCTCTGGAGGTCCCCACGCTATTGTTGTGGCTGTACCGCGTTTCCCAGGGAAACCTGCAATCCAATCTGATTTCTCGGGCCTGTTGAGCGTGTTTGAAGTCGAGAGGCTTCTCCTCCTCCTCCGCGCCCCATGATTTTTGAAGTCGCCATTGTTGTGGAATTCCTCATTTTTGCTTGTGTCTACACACTACAGTTGGTTCACGGCACGTTTGCACTCGGCAGCACCTCCCCTAAACGGACTTGAACACACACACACACACACGGGCACACGCACACAAGCATTATTCTACCAATGCTGCCGTTGCTGAACAAATACTTCATTAGCTTGCTTCCACCTACTCAAAGACTTCCTCTTCTTCAGGGACCTTGTATTCTTGCTAGTCGCTACAGCAGCAGCAGCAGCAGCAGCAGCAGCCTTCCCACTCACACCACAATGAGACAGCACATGGCATCTGAGCTCCGCTATTCATCTGGCCACTCTCTGGGTGTGTCGGACACGTTACGCTACCCTACCCTTCCCCCTGAACACGCAGCCAGGCCCTGATCTCGGATCTGTTTCAGCTTCTTTGTGCTCCTTCCTTCTGTCTTCCTTGACCTGCTGGTTGAAGACCCAGTATCACTACCCCCCGCCCCCCCCTCCCCCTCCCACCCAACCCCTGGAAGCCCTCCAGGAGGATGCTGCCCTCATCTTCATCTCGGCCTAATCCGTAATCTGTTGCGGACCGCGCTCTCCACATGTCTCTGCGCACTAACGTTAACAACGGGCAAACTCCAAAGCCAACGGCACGCGCTAAGAAGAAAAAAACAACATTCAACCCACGCGCTTGCTGCAGGCCGAGCTGGGGGGTAGGGTTGGTACAGTCCAACCTACGACTAGGAGACCGACAGACAAGAGAGAGACACACAGAGAGAGGAAGAGCGCAAGAGGAGAGACACACAGACACACACACACACACACAAAGCCTAACGCAGGAACATTGGCCAGCCAGCCGGAGAGCTCTGCCCCAGACGTGTGTCCCTGCCGGCAGTGTAATTAATGTGTATGTCAACACACAGAGAGAAGAAGAAGGCAGCCCGGCAGAAATGTGAGCTCAGCACATCCACAGAATAGCATGCAGGGTGGTGGTGGTGGTGGTGGATGACGGCTTCTTGGGTGCAAGAGAGGTATACAGGTAAAGAGGAGAGAGGGGATAAAGGCAATCTGTCCGTACCGACATCCATACATACATTCCTTTTGGGATATATATATCTCTGCCTCCATCACGCCCGGACAGAAACTTTTTTTTGTTGCTGGACAGACAGGGCCATTGTAAAATCACAATCACCATCCGTCTGTCCCCCCCACCCAAACTCCCCATTCTGATCATATATTAGAACATGAAGGACCTACAAAAAGCGTTCGTTGTAACAGTTCTCTTCCCTTTTTAATGATTTTTTATTACATCCTTTCGTTTTTGTGACACACGCTTTTGTTTTAAGCACGACCGGCACTATGGTGTGGAACTATGGTTAGGCGAGGCTGGTGTAAGAGATAGGCAGAAGATAGGCTACATCTCAACCCAACCGAGTGACTGCTTACTGCCTACTTCTTATAAACCCACTTTATTTTTTTACTGTTCTGTTGTTTACATGCCATGGTCCTTATAGACCGTACTGGATAGCCATGCACTCCTACAGTCCATTTGTCACCCCCTTCCTCCCACCCCACACACACACACACACGCAACTTTAAAACACTAAACATTCAGTTTTCTGTGGCATTTCTAGCACATTTTGCATAGTCAGTGGTGGGTCAGTGGAGTTCAACTTACAGTGGTACATTCCACATGAAGGGGAAATACATAATAGGCAAATGTATTCATATAAAAGTACACACGTGTATAAAGCACTTGGGGGGGGGGGGGGGGGGAAATAAAAGCTATTTCCCAGGGTCACCTAGACTGAGTGTCTATGCATTTTCCTCTTACTTTTCACCAAGCTATTTTTTCACAGCCCTTTTCACAGGGGGGCTCCAAGAAGAATACAACTTTTAAGCATAAGCCTAGAATAAGATTAAGCACTTTCCATGGTCCTCAGTGGCCATGTGCCATAACGCAAATTGCAATGGGCGATTATCAGGATCCATATGGCGACTTATCGTCTCTACAAGACAACACACTTTTCATCATCATTATTATTATTGTGGAAAACAAGTTTTGTGTTTTCTCTGTGATTTCTCAGAAGACCAAATATCGCACAGTACTTGCTGACAACACATTGGTATAGAGAACCACACAGGAAGATATACGCACCTGCTGTGTGTGTGTGTGTGTGAGAGAGTGTGTGTGTGTGTGTGTGTGAGAGAGTGTGTGTGTGTGTGTGTGTGTGTGTGTGTGTGTGTGTGTGAGTGTGTTTATAACTGTATAGTAGACTGATATATATTAAAAAATAAATAAATAAATAAAAGTAACAATAAAAACGCTCCAACTTACCCGAGTCCGAGACAGCGTACCCGGCCACCAGAAGGAGAAGCAGCAGAGGACCGAGAGCCAGCACACGCCGCAGCGGGGAAGAGAGCATCTTTTCCGGCTATGCCACAGTGACACGTCCCGTCCCCCGTCCCCCGTCCCCCCCCCACCACCGACCCCCAGTAGCACTTAAATTCTTCAAGTCTCTTTTTTTTTTTCCCCCCCGCCTCCGAATAATTGAGATTGTAGATGGATGACAACGTCGGCTCTACGAGAGGAAAAATAAGTCCATCAGTTGCTTTCGGCGCAGTGTTTTCGCTTCATGGTTTCAGTCC
This sequence comes from Coryphaenoides rupestris, assembly GCA_002895965.2. Lineage (NCBI taxonomy): Eukaryota > Metazoa > Chordata > Actinopteri > Gadiformes > Macrouridae > Coryphaenoides > Coryphaenoides rupestris. Next base: position 18,094 of record PIJE02002232.1, read on the forward strand.
TCAGTGGGGGGAAACAACTGGTTTCAAACAACGACGACTTCGCGGCGATTTCCTTCACACACAAAAAAAAAAATCACTTGACACGACAATTATGACGGCAAGCAAAAAACAGAAGAAACAACAACAACAACAAGAAACGAAGAGATAACTTTAGGAAAACGTCCCCCGGTCGGTGTCCAAGTGTCACACACAAAATGTCACACACACACCAAAAAAAGTTTGTCCGAATAAAAAAAATAAAGGAAAACCAACCAAACAAACAAACTACAGTTAGCCTGCAGCGTTGCCGTTACGCGGGCTTTTTTTTTTGTATATATCAGCAAAGTAAGGAACCCCGAACTTCAGCGCATCAAGCAGCCGCAAAAAAAGTGTCTGTAGTCTGGTGTATTCCCAGCCTCCGAGTAGGAGTACGTGTAGCTGCTCCTCCTCCCTCCTCTGCCCTCCTCCTCCTCCTCCGTGGTGGTGGTGGATGTAATGTGCAAGGTGGTGTAAACAGGAGCACCAACCAGCCCAGCCCAGCCAGCCAGCCTCCGGACTGCCGCTCCCCGCCTGGCCAATCACACGCCGCCATCCAGAGGGGAAAACCCGGAGCCCGGATCGCGGGAGATCGCGGGATCGGGGGTCCACTTCGATGGCTCTTATCATTGTTTCCACCATTGTTGACTTTGATCTATCTATCTATCTATCTATCTATCTATCTATCTATCTATCTATCTATCTATCTATCTATCTATCTATCTATCTATCTATCTATCTATCTATCTATCTATCTATCTATCTATCTATCTATCTATCTATCTATCTATCTATCCATTATTATTATTATTATTATCCTTTTATTACACTTCAATTGTTGCTGACTGAATATCTTATCTTACCTATATTTTTATACTTCACTATTTTTAATACTTTCCCTCAGGACTAGACTTTGTTAAATCTGATTATATATTTTATATTCTACTGTTAGTTTCTTCTATTGTTTTTATTCGATTGCTGTGCACCTGGCACAAGAATGTCCTTTCCGTCGGGATTAATAAAGTTGGCTTATCTTATCTTAAGATAATCTTATCTATCGTATCTATGTATCAATCGATCTATCTTTCTATCTATCTATCCATCCATCTTTCAATCGACCTTTTTATCAATCTACTGATTTATGTGTCTGTCTGTCTAGGTCTGTCCTACTTTTGTATATCTTCTTGTTTTTGACAATTTACAACACAATTGCACACAAATGTCGATGCTACTTTGTACATACTATCCTACTATTGATAGTACTAAACCATCCTAATTAGACAGTACCCTCTTGGCCACACGGTGGGCGTCGTTTAACAACAAGCTCCAGTATTTTCTAATGAAGACACCCCACAAATAGACTGCATTCCCCGCAGCCCTATTTATTAAAAATGAATGGCATTCCCCATTCTGAGTGTCCTGGCAGCGATGGGTGATAGGGCTTTCACCCTGGAGGTGAGCATATTGCTCTGTGTGGAGGAGGTGGATGGACACTTTGCCACAGCGAGGTGGCTGTGTGTCGTGTTTCCATGTACAACCACTTTGCTTTTGCCCAGAAAAAATACATTGTTAGACGAAGTACTCGCCGCCGGTGCTGTTCTTCACCACAGTGTGTTGATCTATTAGGAAAACAATTACCTGAGGTGATTGCAGTTATTCAGAGGTACATTAACAGTACATTTATTAGATTAGTAATTTTGGTGGTTGGCCGCAAAGTGCAGAGAGAGAGAGAGAAAGAAAGAGAGAGAGAGAGACAGAGAGAGAGAGAGAGAACATTTCTGGTTAAAAATAATGATGTGCTAACGTTTCAATATTCAGTAGCCTCCAGGATACCATTAGTCTGTTGTTGAATCGCAAATGAAAATAATGCGTAGCGTCTGACCAATCACAATAACTCTGGAGGCGGACGCTCATATGACAGCTCTGGGTCTCTGGGTCTCTGGGTCTCTGGATGTCTGGATGTCTGGATGTCTGGAGCTCTGGAGCTCTGGGTCTCTGGGTCTCTGGGTCTCTGGATGTCTGGATGTCTGGATGTCTGGATGTCTGGAGCTCTGGAGCTCTGGATGTCTGGGTGTCTGGGTGTCTGGGTCTCTGGGTCTCTGGATGTCTGGATCTCTGGATGTCTGGATGTCTGGATGTCTGGAGGTCTGTATGTCTGGAGCTCTGGAGCTCTGGAGCTCTGGGGGTCCGTGTGTGTCCGTGTGTGGGCGTCGTGTGATTACCACTCGGCCACCCCGGCTACATATATGAGTGCACCCCGTAAATGAGTGTCATTTCACGGGTACAACTTATTGAGTCTACCGCTTAAGTAAGTCCACGGCTACATATATGAGTGCACCCCGTAAATGAGTGTCATTTCACAGGTACAACTTATTGAGTCTACCGCTTAAGTAAGTCCACGGCTACATATATGAGTGCACCCCGTAAATGAGTGCATCATTTCACGGGTACAACTTATTGAGTCTTACCGCTTAAGTAAGTCCACGGCTAATATATTGAGTGCACCCCCTGTAAATGGTTTGTCATTTCAGGAGGATACAACTGTCAATTGAGTCTACCGCTTAAGTAAGTCCACGGCTACATATATCGCAGTGCACCCCGTAAATGAGTGTCATTTCATCAATCTACTGTATGTATTTTTCATCATTAGGTGCAATATTCTTAATAGTCTTTATATTATGTGCAATACTTCCTCTTCCTCTTACCATTATTATTATTATTATTATTATCCTTTTATTACACTTCAATTGTTGCTGACTGAATATCTTATCTTACCTATATTTTTATACTTCACTTGTATTTTTATACTTCTCCTAGGACTTAGACTTTGTTCATCTGTTATATAATTTTTATTCTTCTACTGTTAGTTTCTCTATTGTTTTATTCGATTGCTGTGCAACCTGGCACAAGAATGTCCTTTCCTTCGGGATTAATAAAGTTCTATCTTATCTTATCGTATCTATGTATCAATCGATCTATTGACCTATCTATCTAGCTATCTATCTATCTATCTATCTATCCATCCATCCATCTTTCAATCGACCTTTTTATCAATCTACTTATTTGTGTGTCTGTCTGTCTAGGTCTGTCTACTTTTGTATATCTTCTTGTTTTGACAATTACAACACAATTGCACACAAATGTCGATGCTACTTGTACATACTATCCTACTATTAATAGTACTAAACCATCCTAATTAGACGGTACCCTCTGTGGCCACACGGGGGCGTCGTTTAACAAACAAGCTCCAGTATTTTCTAATGAAGACACCCCACAAATAGACTGCATTCCCCGCAGCCCTATTTATTAAAAATGAATGGCATTCCCCATTCTGAGTGTCCTGGCAGCGATGGGTGATAGGCTTTCACCCTGGAGGTGAGCATATTGCTCTGTGTGGAGGAGGTGGATGGACACTTTGCCACAGCGAGGTGGCTGTGTGTCGTGTTTCCCTGTACAACCACTTTGCTTTTGCCCAGAAAAAATACATTGTACTCGCCGCCGGTGCTGTTCTTCACCACAGTGTGTTGATCTATTAGGAAAACAATTACCTGAGGTGATTGCAGTTATTCAGAGGTACATTAAACAGTACATTTATTAGATTAGTAATTTTGGTGTTGGCCGCAAAGTGCAGAGAGAGAGAGAGAAAGAAAGAGAGAGAGAGAGCGACAGAGAGAGAGAGAGAGACATTTCTGGTAAAAAATAATGATGTGCTAACGTTTCAAATATTCAGTAGCCTCCAGGATACCATTAGTCTGTTGTTGAATCGCAAATGAAAATAATGCGTAGCGTCTGACCAATCACAATAACTCTGGAGGCGGACGCTCATATGACAGCTACCAGATGCTCCACTATGGCCAGCATAGCACTGCTGCCAAAAAAGTCACGGGCGGAAATAAAACTTTGCACGCAAAATACTTCAATCCGTGCGCACAAATGATAATTGCGAGCAATCTTACTGCATTATTTCTTCGATTGCGATACCAAAAGTATAGAGCAGCGTGGAACCTGACGCCCCCTGTGTGCGCGCGACACTTAGCTCTCGTGCTAGCAAAGTGTTTTCCCGCGCGCTCAGATATTTCTTCAACACGCATGCCGGTAATTTTCCTCTTGGCACTAAGTGGGCAGATCAGGCTTTGGCCGTTGTATCCCGGGGTGTGATCGGTTGCACGAACCTATCAAATTTAGACGATCATGTAGGATGGAAATGGTAACTAATGGTAAATGTCATTTCCGATTCCCGGGAAAACGGCATCAGAAACACTTTGCCCTTTTGTACGTTTAGACCTGAATAATAAGAAAAGAAAATGTAGGCGGCATTACTAAAGAATAAGAATTTGATTGAAAGAAACGGTAACATAACAACCTTAACAGTCAACAGTCAACCTTAACGGTCATAAAATAATGATGTATTAATTTATATTCGGCTGGCCACGATACCTTGGCATAATTGAGTTCATTCATGCCGACCTGAAGCCTGAAAGCATCATGTTGTGACACTCAGATTTAGTCACATATCAGTCACATATCGTGACTCATGAGCGCAATGTACATGCTCACGAGCTAATTATATTATTTCACACAGGCAGATATTAACTACTACGTTGCCTTGTGCGCAAATTCAACAAGCGAGAGCCGAAAACAAAACACAGAGAAAGGTAAAAGAATGACAGCAGCCAGGCACACCAAGCCGCCACCATGCACCAGAGGGTTCCTGCTCGACCTCCTTGTGCCTTGATTGACCGCAGCCTTGCACACTCACTCCGTCACCGTGGCCGTAATCTCTCGCCTCCAGCAGTCCTTATTAGAGCAGAACTTCTGGGGCACAGTGGGCAGGAATCAGAAAGTGCAAGGTGGTCACGTCTTTTTTTCGTTACGAGATATTCTCCCGAACAAAACTAATTTGCGCAATTTTAAATACGTGTTTCTCTGCAGTGGTCAATCGACACGGTGTTGATTTTAAAACTTTACAGGCACTTTGTTTTATTACTGCTAGTGGCCAAGTTTGTGTTCCCCTACAAATCTCTGCATCCGGCAACATAATTGGTCGAAATAAATACGAAGCGAATGAAAGTGAAAGGCCCCATTCACCCGGATTTGAACTTGTCTGCCATCAGACTTTAGATCTGAATCTAAAGTCTGATTTGTGGGGCTATTTTTGCCATTGCAATATTATATTGAGGGTTTAAGATCGTGGAAACTAAATCACAGCAGTACGCCCTGCCCGTAACTTCCCCCGAGATGCAAGTGTAATGTTCTAGGCTGAGAGCCGTAATTATGTTTGTCGTAAAGTGATATACTGGGCAACAGCTGTTGGTGTCCACTATCCACCAGGTCTTAATTAACTCCAGAACAAAATAATTTGACCACATCCAATGTTTTATGGACATGATCAGTCACAATTAGTTTAGCTTTTATATTGATTTATATAGAGCAAGGCATTACAATAAATGATAAATTCTGTGTTTTTATGAAAAATATATTTAAATCCCGACCTGCATCTTTCGCCCCGGCCACTAGGGGTTTCAGTGAGCCCCCTGAACCATCGCAAACTGCACTATAGAAATATATAGAAATATCAATATAGAAATATTATTTCTATACAGAAAGAGAGAGATATATATACAGATACAGTGACAGTGCTGATCTATTAGAATTCATGACGGTTGCTGTCCTATCATTACACTAAATAACTAAGTTACTCTAGCTACAGCGAAGCAACACTTACAATTCATGTAATTTCCTTTAAGTCAATACAAATTATTTGACACTTTGCTCCAGTAGCTCAGCATTTCTAACCTTTATTCTTGCTGGTCTATTGACATTCTAGACACTCAAATGCTGCTAATCCTCAAGGACTGCACCTGACCCCGTTTTATTCATGACATGCATTGTCATATCTTTTGATAACAACTGTGTGAGGTGTAACGCTGTGCTTTATAACTCTCAAAGGCAGACTTTAGCTCTGAGACGTCAGCTCTTGAGCAGACTCAGAGCTAAATCAGAGCTTGCTTGCACTTAGACTTCATTAGTTTTTTCCAACCAAGAGTTGTACCTCCTGCAAGCATTCTCAAGACACATTTGATCTAGAAATCCCAGGAAATCGTCCAAGCACTTCACAAGGTGTTTGGACTTGTCAAGAGATGCTCACCCAGATACAGCAGTGGCCTCAGTTATGAGTTGAAGAGGGCATCCAAGGTTTGACATTGAGAAAGAGCAGTCTGTCTGCACTCTCTGCACAGAAATATATTGGTGTGCTGTTTGACTATTCCTTCACCATACAACATTGCAAGCATGTGTTTCCTGCATGTGTTGCATGCATGATATTTAGTGTACATTTAGGTCGCTTAGCTACGGATTTAAGGGTTTATTACGTAAGTACATCACTGAACAACTATGTGGCTTTAAAGTGGTCTAATTTAAGATATGCTCAAATGGGCAATGATGTAAAACTAGGATTTACACACTGGAGGCTTTGTTAAGAAGTGAAAGTGTGTGTGTGTGCATGCTTGCATACGCAGGCATGTGTGTGTGTGTGTATGTGTGTGTGTGTGTGTGTGCTTGCATACGCAGGTGTGTGTGTGTGTGTGTGTGTGTGTGTGTAACCCCACCACCCACACCAACCTCCCACCCCATCCCCGGCCCGCCCACCCACCTAACCACGGGGGAAGCATGTGGCATCAAAGTATGTTTGCGCTCTCCCGATCCAGCCATTTGCACGCCTATACCTATATCTTCAAGTATGGTCTCTGGACGCACAGAGCGCAAAATTTTAACTTATATTAATAACTGAGGTACGTCCTCACGCCGTGTTTCAGCCCCCCCTATTTGTTACCTTCGGTCTTCCCCAATGGCGGGTGTTTTTCTTCGATTTACGTGCCGGGTTGAGGCATGTTCGTTTTTGCGTTGAATTGGTGATCTTTGTTCCTCCTAATCTATCATGTTGTGTTTTGTCGTACTGTGTGTGTACTTCGTCTCTGTTTGTGTCCTTGTGTGTTGCTGTGTGTTTATTTGTCTTTCATGTTGTGTGTGGAGGTGGTGGGCGTAGTGAGGTGGGTGAATCTTCTTTGAGTGGTGGGTTAACAGCGAGAGTGGCAAATGTGCATGATGAGGGTTGTCTTGTATGCCATCTAGTCTGGGTGCCATGACCCCCTACCCTCGAGTGGTAAGAGAGGCAAGTCCACCCAAGGAAGCATCTTCTTTATGTGAACGTTGTTGGCAAGGAAATACAAATAAAAACAAAAAAACATAATACAAATAAATAATACAGGATAAGAAAATTGTTTAATGATTGCGACTGAAAGATTGTTGAGTTCATAGTGTGAGATGTTGACCACGATTTGGAAATGATGGCAGACGTATCATAGTGGCACCATGTACGGAGCTCGGATCTCAAATCGGTCGCTTGTTGCCAGATTACGGGACATGAAGCCTTGCGGGTGCACCAGGTACCGTTGTAACCCGGGCGAATGGAATCCACAAGCATAGGCTTGTATAAACGAAAATCAACTTTTTGCAGTATCTTGCGCAGACATGCAAATGGATCTGTGTTCTCTCAGAACAAGTCGCCGACGTCTCGTATGTGCAATCATATCTTTCTTTTCCGTATTCACGTCCTGCCTCTCCACACCACAACCAAACAAACACACAACACACACACAACACACACCACACACACACACAAGCATGCATGCCATACATGCACTATTACACACATACTAACATCACATATACACATGCACGCATACAACTATGCACACACATGCCCACTCAGCAGTCACAAGGAAACACAGTAAATATATATTTTTATATTATTTTAAATTTCACTCAAATTTAACATTAAAAGATGAACATCCATATTTCTTTGCACAAGGATCCAGAATTTGTCAGGGAGGGCGGAGGGAGAGAGAGATCCACTGCCATCCAATGGATATGACCTTTAAGTTGGGATTTTTATGCAAAGTACGGCTTAAGCACACTGCTCCATAGTCCGATACAGTCACCGCTTAAGAGTAGGGCTCGTTTGGGTTTCATGTTAATGAGTCATTA
>PIJE02002232.1:32389-39889 GCA_002895965.2 Coryphaenoides rupestris
TTGACACCCTAAGCTGACACTGCCTCCGAGTCTCAGGTAGAAACCTGCTCTCCTTACATGCTTCACTTACCGTGGGCACACGCAGTGTTGTTGTGCTCTTGTTATTATTATTATTATTGTTATTATTATTATTATTATTATTATTATTATTTCTATTTCATGTTTGTCTGTATGTGACTTTGGCAATAATGTTGCTCGAACATTCGTGCCAATAAAGCTTTCTTGAATTGAATAGTGCTGTGTTTTGCCAAGCAATGAAACAGAATGAAAGCCTCCGGATGAACAAACATGACCATAGAAGAAGAAGAATTAGTTTTTCTCATCGTCCATTTTACACAAGTCCATATTATCTCCATTACTGTCTGCCGGGGGAAAACAGATGCAAAACGACGGTCTGATTATGGTCAGATTTTTCATCCGAGCGAGTGAGAACGCGCGGTATTCGGCCGTGTAGCGCGGCGCTGGGGGGAAGTGACAGGTCCGCACAGAGGCCGGCGTTCTGCGACGGCGTAGGTCGCGCCCTGCGAGGAAATTAACGAGCATATCACACAGGCTAGGTATGACTTTTAAAGGAGCTAGACACGGGGTCAGGCAGGCAGACATCTGATGCCAAGCGAAGACACCTGCTTCTCTACAGATGCGACACCTATACATATACAGTATATTGATATATACTGAATATATATATATTTTATTTTAGTTATGTCTGTAAAAGTTGCAAGACATGAAAGATTCTCCCTTCGCTCCGTTAATTATCAAGGAAAACAAACCATGCAACCCTAACCCTAACCCTAACCCTCGATATAGAGTATATGACATTATATTTATATAATGGTCTATCAATCCGAAATGAATAAAACCGTCCTATCCATAACAGCAGAGGCCTAATGGTGTCCCATTACGATTGCATTACAGCCCATAGGCACCTGTATGATGTTACGATGGATGTGTAAAATGTCATCGCAGTTTGGGCCTGTTGGGGCTTTTTTGCATGAATAGCAAGCAGAGGAGGAGACACCGGAGCGTTCACACGGCTAACGTGGAGCAGGAGGAGGAGGAAGAGGAGGAGGAGGAGGAGGCTGCTGCTCCCGGGCTTCCTCATTCCCTTTGGAGCGACACGTGCAAGCTCTTTAATCTCTTTGCGTTTCTCTCTCTCTCTCTCTCTCTCTCCTTCTCTCTCTCTCTCTCCTTCTCTCTCTCTCTCTCTCTCTCTCTCTCTCTCTCTCTCTTCTCTCTCTCTCCTTCCCTCTCTCTCTCCTCTCTCTCTCCATCTCTCTCTCCATCCCTCCCTCCATCTCGCTCCGTCTCTCTTCCTCTTTTCTTCTCTCTCTCCTTCTCTTTCTCCCTCTCTCTCACTTGCAATCTCACTCCCTCTCTCTCCATCTCTCTCTCTCTCTCTAAAACACTCTCCCTCTCCCACTTCCTCTCTCTTTCTTCTTCTTTCTTTCCCTGTCTCTCTTTCTCTCTTACAATCCCTCTCACTCTCCCTCTCTCTCTCTCTGTCTCTCCCCCTCTAGATGCTCTGCTTTATGTACTTCCTGGTGCACGGGGGACCAGTGTGAGTACTGGAGAAGTTCCCAGTCACCCCAACTGCTGAAAAGGAATACAAAAGCTGGCTAGAAAGAGCACAGCTTCACTTATTCTGCTTGTTTCATGCTTGCATATATTAGATTACGGTGAGTAAAATTATTCCTCGGGTTGTTTTGGGTAAGATATCGGCATTATATTTCACAATTATGGATGGGGAACGAAAAAAAAAAAGTTTTGCAAAGGTCCGGCCGGCCCTGTGGAAAAAGGACAAAAATGGTGCAAGATATAACATAAATATGATATTCCAGCTCTGCAATACCGTCTGAACAATACATATGTATACGCAGAACGAGAGAGAAGGAGAGAACATGAAAAGGAAGCGACAAATGCATTTGGGTCAAATGTGTGTGTGTGTGTGTGTGTGTGTGTGTGTGTGTGTGTGTGTGTGCATGTGTGTGTGTGTGTGTGTGTGTGTGTGCATGCCGCAGAAAGTGTATAGCAGCTGCAGCAGCGGCGGCGGCGGCGTTGTGCCCAGGATGCGGGGGATGTGACAGCCTCTCTGGTGGTGGTGCTGGTGGTGGTGGTGGTGGTGGTGGTGGTGCTGCTGCTGGCGGTGGTGGTGTATTCTCGTGGTCACTGATCTCTTGTTTGCTATCGACTGAGTCAAAGTTCTCTTCTGGCAGGATGTATCCTTGCGAGAGGGGCGGGGGGGGGGGGGGGGGCGGGCAGGCAGGGAAGGATTTAGTTGCCGTATAGATTTTAAGGCACATCAATAAAAGAGATGGGGTGGGGGGTGGTGGTAGTGGAATGCAGAAAAGGCAAAAAAAAAGGCAGGCGAAGAGTCACGCCGCAGTTTTGAAAATATGCCGAACTGAACGAGGTCTGTTGTGCTTCGTATGGTTTACCACACTTGGAACGGCGCCACGTAATCATCTCATAATCATCTACAGATACAATTATGTGGATGAGATAAGAAGACGCGATCCCCTGCTCCATCCTGCTTAGTAGATTAATCCACGCTGATTACCTGATTTTAATTAATATAACGAGGTACTCGGCGTAGAACACAGCCATGGAGTATCGCGTATCCGACGGACGTGGCGTGCCTTGTCGAGTCGGCTGTGTGTGTGTGTGTGTGTGTGTGTGTGTCCGTCTGAGAATATTGAAATGCGTGAGTTGGTATTATTGTATTATTGTATGCTTGTGTGTGTTTGTGTGTGCGTTGGGTGGGTGGGTGCATGTGTGTGTCTCTGTTTGGGTGTGTATGTTGGTGTGTGTGTGTGTGTGTGTGTGTGTGCCTATTTGAGAGCATGCCTGTGTGTGTGTGCATGTGTGTGTGTGTGCGTGTTAACATGTGCATATTTGTGTGTGATTGATTGTGTCTTTATGTATGTGTGTGTGTGTGCACGTGTGTGTGCACGTGTGTGTGCACCTGCGTGTGCGTGTACGTGTGTATTTATGCAACACTCTTTTGGTCCTCTTTACCTGGCTGACAGGGATAGACGGGTTGAAATTAGATTACACAATCACAAACGCCCCAATCACGTCTCATGCATATTTCATCGTCCTGCCAGGCTGCCATAATTACTTAATTAACTTGAAGCTCCGTAGATAGACTGGATCTAAAACCCTTGCCTCCCCCGGGGGGTGGGGGGGGGGGGGGGGGGGTCTTCCCGGGGCCACTATAAATGTCCTGTCCCATGATGCATTGCAGCAAATTAGAGGGAGACATCTCATTCCGTGTTGTCTCTGACGGCGACATCAGATGTCATCGCACTATATAGGTTTACACAGCAGACCGCTGAAATTCAAGCTCAATAATTGCGTATAGGAGACGGCTGACATAGTGGGCTGTCAGCATGCATACAAGGAGGAAAATCAAGCAAAAAGAATAATCGTGTTACGCTCTTGTTCAAACGGTGATACTGTTTCCACGGCCGTGTTCTAACTTGCTGAGTTTTCGAGGCGGTTGTTTACGAGGGACCCTGCGTGTCTGGAGCCGGATCAGTTCATAGTAATCATCACAGATGCACAAAAAACCCTGCCCAGCAATGCATTTCATTATCTGCTAATGCTTTTTCTTTGGGATGCTTACACAAATTTGACTTTTAAAATAGATAAATGGAGAACATAATCCACAAATATATAAAGAGTTGGATTTCAAAGGCTCAAATGTGTGCACAAATGGATTTCCATGAAACAAAACAACGCAAACCACAGTCCCTACCCATGTATCAGAAGCCTCTGAAAATGAATACCTTATTTGCATTCTGTAAATAACATTAAGAATATCATGTACAAATTTATACATTTTTTAAAGGCACACAAAAACTCCAGAATTTACCCCCCTGATTGCGAATTTGTTTATCTGCATTTATTGTAGTTTTTGTAGATTTTGAAATAGGCAACATTTATGAATGAATCTCATTTGAGACTAAATTGACTCCAAATCTGCAAGCTCACAAGATGGGGGCGGGGAGCGGGGGGGGGGGGGGGGGGGGGGGGGGGGGGGGGGGGGGGGTTGGGGGGGGGTCTGGATGTCTGTACACAAGACGCTTGCGCTCACAAGTATTAAACAAAATCTGTTCTGCTTGGATCCCTCCCTCCCTCTCTCCCTCTCCCCCTCTCTCTCTCTCCGTCTCTCTCTGTCTCTCTCTCGTTACTCACTTGATGTATTCTTGGCTGCGGGGAGGTTGGGCGTGGGCAGCATGGTGTCTCCCGGCGGCTCTGTCTTGTTGTGTGGCAGCGTACCGCGTCCTGACAGTCGTGTCGTATGCTAATGCGGCGCGAGCGATACCTGAGCGCAACACGTGTCGTCCCGGGTTTTTTTTTGGGGGGGAAGGGAGGGAGCGCTTGTTTTCTTCTGTTTCTTCTGCCATCATTAGGACCTTGAGAAATACAGAGGAACGCATGAGCTCTTCGGGTGAGATGTGGGGCAGCGTTGGATAGTGTTGCGTGCTCCCAACTCCCTGCCTCCCTGAAGGGTTGAGGGTTCAAATGCCCCTAATGTCCACAGCCTACACCCACAGGCATCCCTGAGCTAGAGGCCTTAACCCCAACCCCATACCTCCTCGATAATGACCTGATCTCAATTTCGAGTATAAGTGGCTTTGGATAAAATCTAAATGACTAGAATAGAAGGGTATCGTTATCAAAGAGACGTCAAAGAGACATTAGACATCACACTCAAAGAAAAAACCCAGAAGAAAGAAGCAATGTGCTAATGCTAATCCACAAATTCCCGTTCAAATGCTTCCCTCGCTCCCCCGCGAACACCACAAAACATCCAGATTGTCGGCAACGCGCGTATGCATTACACGCCGATGCCGAAAGTGTTTCTCTGCGTGCGGCGGCGGTCCGTGGCACCGAAATGGGATCATAACACAACGGAGAGAGCCCCCTCCGCTTGAGGCGCAGTGAGCGATATTATCTGTCCTTAACTATGGCCGCGTTAATTCCCGCACGCCGCTCAAAGTAAACTCCAAAAGGGCCCGGTGTGCGGCCACTTAATCGTTGATGAATGAACAAAAGCGGGCATGGAAACATATTTAAACGCACCCCTGGCCCCCGTAAGTAACAGCAAATAACATCTATTAGCGGGATCCGGCTGACCCATATATGACTAAGCCCACGACCTTAACTTCCCATGGCATCCATCTGAAATATGTTTCTGTCAAGAATTAGGCGGTAATTAGTAATTATCTGTGGATTTTCCTCTTACATTCAAGCACTTAACAAATTAATTATGAGTCCATTGAGGAAAGACACGGGCACCGTTAGCGTCAGTGTGTCAACGGTGCACAGCGGTACCGAGGGGGGGGGGGGGGGGGGGGGGGGGGGGGGGGGGGAACCCACCGGTACCCGACTCTAGTGTCTCCGTGTGTGTGTGTGTGGAGGTGTGTGCAGGTCCACAGAGTGGGACTCAAGTGACTAGTGGGTTCCCAGAGAGAGGGGGAGGAGGAGGAGAGAGAGAGAGAGAGTTGGAGGAGGAGGAGGAGGAGGAGGAGGAGGAGGGAGGAGGTGGTGGAGGAGAGAGAGAGGAGAGGAGAGAGGAAGGAGGAGGAAGAGGAGAGAGAGAGAGAGAGTTGGAGGAGGAGGAGGAGGAGAGAGAGGAGGGAGTGGAAGGAGAGTGAGGAGAGGAGAGAGGAGAGAGAGAAGAGAGGAGAGAGAGAGAGAGAGAGAGAGAGAGAGAGAGTGGAGAGAAAGAGTAAGAGACAGAGTCGGAGAGAGAGAGAGACAGTGGAAGAGAGAGATACAGAGAGAGATCGAGAGAGAGACCACATTTGAGAGAGAGACAGTAGCAGAGAAAGAGTCCCGCAGAGAAAGGAAAGTGTCTGGCAAAAAAAAAGAAAAAAGAAATTTCCCAGCAAAATCCAATCAATCAGTCATCTTTTCCTTCGTTCTCTGCTGTTTTTCTGAGGGCTAAATACTCGCTGATAATTAGCGAATCAGAGTGAAGCGAGCGGCGGGAGCGCGGCGGTCCAGGAACCCCTGGGGGTCCTCGGGGGGCCTGAACCATCTCTTCCCCTTCATTAACTTCTCCTGTTCCTCTCCCCTTGTCCGCATGATCCCGCGAGCAGCGGGGGCTTCTGGGTAATTCAGTCATTCCAGCGCGCGGCGGCGGTGAGGTGACCCCACGCCGCAGGGCTGAGGGACCGCTGGATACACAACGCATTGCTCTAACCTCCCTGCTGCTGCTGCTGCTGCGGCGGCGGCGGCGGCGGCGGCTGCTGCTGCCTGGCTACCTCCAGACTTTTGTTCGGGCAAAGAAAGAAAAAACTGTGTTGTACTAATGTTCTGCTATTGTGAATTTCCTCTCTTTCTCTCTCTCTCTGTCTCTCTCTTTCTAATGTCAACCGTCCGCTTGTAGAAACAATGACCTTTCCCGTTTTACAACCCCCTTAAAACTTACAACTCGGCTGTTGACTTTGTATAATTAGAGGTCAGGCTAAAGACAAAGTGTGTCGTCTCCCCCCCCCCCCCCCTCCCCCCCACGTTTACAGGCCCCCACGGCGGTTCATCCCCGTGTGCGTCTGTAAAGGAACGCCATCATTATGTGGTGGTGGGTCTCTCCTCCTCCTCCATGGGGGCTTTATGGACTCTTTACTGCCGGGCTCCGCTGATTGCTCATATTTATTTACGACAAATGAAGTTACGCTGCCGCTGCTGCTGCTGCTGCTGCTGCTGCTGCTGCTGCTGCTGTGTGTGCGCGGATCGCTCATTACCATGGACCGCGGCACTCCTGACTGGAACCTGGAGTCTTGTTTATGACTCTTTTGTCGGGAGGGGAACCTGGAGTTCACACGGCCAGCTCCTCCGCGGATGCAGAGGAGCTGGCCGTGTTCCAACAGGACACACACACACACACAGAAGCGAGGCGGAGACCAGAGGTGGAGACGGTGGGACGCGGGAGATGCCGGAGTCGGGCCGCGTCGCTGCGCAGTATTTAACCTGTGGGATGAAAACCATTTGGAGCCGAAATGCGTTTTTATCTATTTTATTTTAATGGCCGCAGCGGAAATGGAGGGTGCTTGTGATGAATGCCCGCATGTGCGCGTGCACACAAAAGCGCACGCACATGCACTTAGACACACTCACACACACTAATACACACACGCACACAGGCACACTAATGCACATGCATAATACACACACACACACACACACACACACACACACACACACACACACACACACACACAATAGTACACATGCACACACACAAACACACACACAAGCAGGCACATACACACACATACGCACGCGCACGCACACACACACACACGCGCACACCCACACACACACTAGTACACACACGCGCGCACACTGATCCGCGCGCACATATCAATATGATTTCACACCCTGGGTTTTCAGGGCTCCATTATAGCTGAGTAACAACGTGCTTATTGCCTGTGACAAATGAACAGCTTATATTCCCACTGTTAAACACCTCATAGCATTTGATGGGAG
>PIJE02002232.1:42389-44889 GCA_002895965.2 Coryphaenoides rupestris
CAGCGACAGGGCAGAGGCGGTTCGGCTCCAGTATCCCCCCGTGCTGACGTACAACTGACACCGGGGGTCGGGGGAGGGTGGCGGGCGACAGGCCCGCATGCGAGGGCTTCCCACCAGGGGACCGAAAGGCTCGGCCGGCAAGGGACCGAAAACCAACCTCACCAGGGGACGGCTTGGAGGAGATGTGGTACCAGAAAGGGGTCAATTACTTTTTGGAGAAAAAGTAAAATGCATGAGAAAACACTTTAATTAGTTTTTAATAAAAGCCACCATGAGAAAACGGAAGTTCACTGCATCTCACGCTGGGAAATAATGTTTTAAAGGGTTTTTTTGGGAGGGAGGGCTGGTTTTATTTATTTGGAAATGGAGGAAACGCCTCATGTCTTTGTTTTCCAGTTGGTTCTCTGAGATGGAGCGACTGTGGCTGGTTTACAAACGGAGGGAGAGAGGGAGAGAGGGAGACAGTATTTGTGTGTATATTTACCTCCCTCTTGTTTTTCCTAACCTTTAGCTCTCTCTGCCCTGAAGAAACCACATCCTTCTGCTATTGCATTCCCCCCTACCCCCTCCCTGCCTCCCTCCCTCCCTCAATCCGCCCCCCCCCTCCCTCCCCACTCCTTTCCCGCTGGCCTCCTCCTCACCCCTTCTACTCCTTGTCTACCCACTAGCGCTACATACGCGCACAGCTCCCAACGCTGGAGGCCAACTACCTCTGGGTTTTTGATAAATACTGTCTCTCTCTCTCTCTCTCTCTAATCAGGGCATTACCTAAACACAGGGGTATTTATTTATATAGACTCCGTCACCATCTCTGGAGCCACTTTAGTCTCGGCACAGGTCTGTCTCAGAGCGGGGGGGACTAGCAAGTGAGGAAAGTGGGGCAGGAAGCTGAGTCCCTCTTTGGCAAAGCGGCGCGTTTGATCCGAGCTTCCCTTACGATAAAAATCGAAGGGAGATGTTTGTGTTGTAAGGCGCAGCGTGGGATGGGGCGATTACACGAGCAATCGCAAAGCATCTCCACCACCGGCCGTTCTCTAAAGGACAAAAGAGGCCGTTGCAGGAAGTGCGTTCCACTTTTCTTCTTCCGTCGATCTCCGCAAAGGTGAGGAGCCGTGCTGCGCTGCACCAGTCCAACGCCACGCCACGCCACGCGGGCCAAAAGCCTATAGAAGCCTATATAGAGCATCGCCACGGCAACAACTGAAGCGAGCCTTCTGATTCGTTCCCCTCCTGGTCCTTTCAACCCGCATTGATGTTGACTCACGCGGCGACAATGTGTAAATTGGCGGCGAGGGGGCCATGCTGCTGCTCTCACGCAGGTGTGAGAGTGTCCACAGAGTGTACCACCCCCCCCCACCACCGCCGCCACCGTCACCGCCACCGCCACCGACCAGGCAGGGCCACGAGCAGGTGACCGCGGCGACGGTCATTATAGCTGGCGCCGCGGCCGCATGAGTCAGTGTGCCAGAGGGGGGGCTCCCTGCAGATGTTGGTCGGTCGGTCGGTCGGTCGGTTGGCTGGCTGGCTGGCTGGCCGGTTAATTGGGTTTTCACTCACTAATAACGCCGGCCGGGGTAGCTCTCAGGGTTGGGGCTGGTCACTGGTCATAGTGTTCAGTCATAGAAAATCGCCCACGTTGTCACTAATTGCAAATCTCTTGATGTTCGGTTGCCTGCGTGCTTGTGTGTGTGTGTGTGTGTGTGTGTGTGTGTGTGTGTGTGCGCGTGCATTGACGTGTGCATTGAATTGAACCATGAGATCAGAACATGATCTGACTTCCAATATGAAAAACACCAACGAGTATAATACCATCGTATCGTTAATATCCATCAGCTGGTCTGCTGCTTATCCGCACCGCAGCAGATTCCTTTCTTTTTCTTTTACCGCAAACCGTGGCATTGTTCTATTTTTATGGCGTAACCAGGAAGCTATCAAAGAGCCCCCCCCACCCCCCACATAAAAGCAACGTCTTGCTTACAGAAGTCAGCCAGTATGCCCAGTAGTGCCTCTCTCTCTCTCTCCCTGTCTCTTTTCCTCCCTCTCTCTCTTCCTCCCTCTCCCTCTCTCCCTCTCACTAGGACATGATGGGGGTGGTGGTGGTGGAGGTGGAGGTGGTGGAGGTGGTGGTAATGGAGGTGGTGGAGTTGGAGGTGGTGGTGGTGGTGGAGGTGGTGATGGTGGTGATGGTGGGGGTGGTGGTGATGGTGGGGGTGGTGGTGGTGGAGGTGAAGGTGGTGGTGGATCTCTGCTGGTGATTTTGACGGCACACCACCAGCAGGGAGAGGCAACCTCCAGCCCCGGTGAGTCTCTGCGCTGGTGTAGGACTCATGTTCTCATCCATCACCGATCTCGATCCTCAGAGGCCAATCTGTGTTTCCTGACGCTCTGCTCGCGAGGTGTAAAGATTCATCAACACCCCCACGTGGAGACGTTTCCCCTCAAAGTTCGTAACTCTCTAATGCGACACATAGGCAAACTTAACAAACAAACTCTTCTTGCA
>PIJE02002232.1:49889-57389 GCA_002895965.2 Coryphaenoides rupestris
AGCCCCAACCCCTGAGAGCTACCCCGGCCGGCGTTATTAGTGAGTGAAAACCCAAATTAACCGGCCACCAGCAGCCAGCCAACCAACCGACCGACCGACCGACCGACCAAACATCTGCAGGGAGCCCCCCCTCTGGCACACTGACTCATGCGGCCGCGGCGCCAGCTATAATGACCGTCGCCGCGGTCACCTGCTCGTGGCCCTGCCTGGTCGGTGGCGGTGGCGGTGGCGGTGGCGGTGGCGGCGGTGGTGGGGGGGGGTGGTACACTCTGTGGACACTCTCACACCTGCGTGAGAGCAGCAGCATGGCCCCCTCGCCGCCAATTTACACATTGTCGCCGCGTGAGTCAACATCAATGCGGGTTGAAAGGACCAGGAGGGGAACGAATCAGAAGGCTCGCTTCAGTTGTTGCCGTGGCGATGCTCTATATAGGCTTCTATAGGCTTTTGGCCCGCGTGGGCGTGGCGTTGGGACTGGTGCAGCGCGGCACGACTCCTCACCTTTGCGGAGATCGACGGAAGAAGAAAAGTGGAACGCACTTCCTGCAACGGCCTCTTTTGTCCTTTAGAGAACGGCCGGTGGTGGAGATGCTTTGCGATTGCTCGTGTAATCGCCCCATCCCACGCTGCGCCTTACAACACAAACATCTCCCTTCGATTTTTATCGTAAGGGAAGCTCGGATCAAACGCGTCCGCTTTGCCAAAGAGGGACTCAGCTTCCTGCCCCACTTTCCTCACTTGCTAGTCCCCCCCGCTCTGAGACAGACCTGTGCCGAGACTAAAGTGGCTCCAGAGATGGTGACGGAGTCTATATAAATAAATACCCCTGTGTTTAGGTAATGCCCTGATTAGAGAGAGAGAGAGAGAGAGACAGTATTTATCAAAAACCCAGAGGTAGTTGGCCTCCAGCGTTCGGAGCTGTGCGCGTATGTAGCGCTAGTGGGTAGACAAGGAGTAGAAGGGGTGAGGAGGAGGCCAGCGGGAAAGGAGTGGGGAGGGAGGGGGGAGGGGCGGATTGAGGGAGGGAGGGAGGGAGGGGGTAGGGGGGAATGCAATAGCAGAAGGATGTGGTTTCTTCAGGGCAAGAGAGAGCTAAAGGTTAGGAAAAACAAGAGGGAGGTAAATATACACCACAAATACTGTCTCCCCTCTCTCCCTCTCTCTCTTTCACGCCACTGTTCTCTCTCTCTCTCACTGTCTTCTCGCTCTCTCTCTCTCTGTCTCTGGATGTGGGTCTGTCTCTGTCTGTCTCCCTCTGATTCTTTCTGTCACACACACTTGCACTGCACAAACAAACCACACACATACACACACGTGCGCGTGCACACACACACACACAAAACACACACACAAACACACAGGCACACACACACACACACACACACGCGCGGGGGGAACGTGGAAAAGCACATGGTGAAACATGGTCTCCGTCTGGGTTAGGGCAAAAAACAGAAACATTGATTCTGGAGCCACAAATGAAAAATCCATGGGTGTGGGAAGATCTTTGGCCCTGCGGCAGCGACAGGGCAGAGGCGGTTCGGCTCCAGTATCCCCCCGTGCTGACGTACAACTGACACCGGGGGTCGGGGGGGGGGGGGCGGAGGACAGGCCCGCATGCGAGGGCTTCCCACCAGGGGACCGAAAGGCTCGGCCGGCAAGGGGACCGAAAACCCAAACCTCACCAGGGGACGGCTTGGAGGAGATGTGGGTACCAGAAAGGGGTCAATTACTTTTTGGGGAAAAAGTAAAATGCATGAGAAAACACTTTAATTAGTTTTTAATAAAAGCCACCATGAGAAAAACGGAAGTTCACTGCATCTCACGCTGGGAAATAATGTTTTAAAAGGGTTTTTTTGGGAGGGAGGGCTGGTTCTATTTATTTGGAAATGGAGGAAACGCCTCATGTCTTTGTTTTCCAGTTGGTTCTCTGAGATGGAGCGACTGTGGCTGGTTTACAAACGGACGCGGCCGGAAGCCATGTCCGCCTCGCCTCCCCCGTGCCAAACCCCCCCACCGAACGTCCCTGGCGGCCCTTCAAACTGCAAAAGCGTAGATAAAGAACAGGTCCACTGCCGGAGCCCTGGACTCTATCTCCGTTCCATTTGAACTCCCTCCCGCTCACTGGGCAACCTGATTGGATTGGGATTTAGGAGGAGGCCGCGGGTGGTGGTGGTGGGTTGGGTGGGTGGTGTTGTTTGGGGGCGTCGAGGAGTGGCGTCCATATTTTCTCATTAACCCCCCCCTGACAATACGCGGCGGAAACACCGCCGAGACTCTAATCCGGGTCTCTGATATGTTAATCTTCCCTCCGCCCCCTTCTGCCCGTCTGTCTGCCTGTCTGACCGGTAGCCCTGCACCTGAATGCAGAGAGGCGGGGGCGGGTGGAACCGGCATGGGTCTTCATTGGATAGCGAAGACTTCTGAAGAGAGAGAGAGGAGAGAAAGAGGAAGAGAGAGATGGACGAGAGAGAATGTCCCAAGAGGGAGGCAGTCGATTGGCTTACCCGCCTCCCTTAGGTATCACCCCAAGTTTCCCAGCAGGACGGGTTTAACCATAGGCCACAAGGGGGATGTGAGAGAGAGGGGACCCATCGGGATTGCATGTGTGTGTGGTGTGTGTGTGTGTTGTGTGTGTTTGTGTGTGCTGTGTGCTTAAAGGTAAACATTGCGTGAGTCCCATTCAGACCAGCTCACCTGTCCCAATCTGTCTACTAAAGCTGTCCCAGCAAGTGAGTGCACATTGTGTGTGTGTGTGTGTGTGTGTGTGATGTGTGTGTGTGTGTGTGTGTGTGTGTGTGTGTGTGCGTGTGTGTGTGTGTGTGTGTGCGTGCATGCATGTGTATCACGTCTCATGCGGTAATGCATGTGTGTGCTTCTGTAATTTCTCTCCTCTCCTCTTCTCTGCGCGTCGGACGCAAGAAGACGTGATCGGCCATCTGCCGACGCGACGTGGCGCTAGCAGGCGCCGCCGGGAACACCAAAATCACGCGTGTGCATGAAATCAGGCGTCTTCAGTTCACTTCCCATTGAAGTCGCTGCACCCTGTTATTGTGTGTGTGGGCGCAGCGCGGCTGCTACTTGAAAAATCTCCCGCTATACACACCTTTGAGCGAAATAAAGCTGTTCGCCGCGTGTGCCCCGCGTTCTATTATGCGGTTGATTATGTTGTTTGCAATATTTCCCCCCCCCCCACCCCCCCCCCCCCCCCCACCCACCCCTCTCCATCCCCCCCTCCCCTGTTCACCCCACCCCCTCCTCCTCCTCTCCTCAGCTCCAGAACTTGTGGATTAACATGCTTTTGAAAAATTATTTTAGGGATGGTGGGAGGAGAGAGAGAGAGAGAGAGAGAGAAGAAAGGAGTTACAGCAGCGGGGATAGAGCAGGGGGGTGGGGGGGGGGGGTGGTAGGGTAGTGGTGTGGGGGGTGGGGGGTAAGGTGGGTGGGTGAGGGGGGGCGGGGGCAGAAACAGAGGAGTCGTATTTCTCCGCCCGAACACCCTAACTCGTCATATATGTCTCCCATCAAATGGCTATGAGGTGTTTTAACAGTGGGAATATAAGCTGTTCATTTGTCACAGGCAATAAGCACGTTGTTACTCAGCTATAATGGAGCCCTGAAAACCCAGGGTGTGAAATCATATTGATATGTGCGCGCGGATCAGTGTGCGTGCGTGTGTGTACTAGTGTGTGTGTGTGGGTGTGCGTGTGTGTGTGTGTGTGTGTGTGTGTGTGTGTGTCTGTGTGTGTGTGTGTGTGTGTGTGTGTGTGTGTGTGTGGTGTGTGTGTGTGTGTGTGTGTGTGTGTGCGTGTGTGTGTGCATGTGTGTGTGTGTGTGTGTGTGTGTCGTGTGTGTGCGTGTGTGCATGTGTGTGCGTGTGTGTGTGTGTGTGTGTGTGTGTGTGTGTGTGGGTGGTTTGTGTGCACGCGCACATGCGGGCATTCATCACAAGCACCCTCCATTTCCGCTGCGGCCATTAAAATAAAATAGATAAAAACGCATTTCGGCTCCAAATGGTTTTCATCCCACAGGTTAAATACTGCGCAGCGACGCGGCCCGACTCCGGCATCTCCCGCGTCCCACCGTCTCCACCTCTGGTCTCCGCCTCGCTTCTGTGTGTGTAGTGGTGTGTGTGTGTGTGGTGTCCTGTTGGAACACGGCCAGCTCCTCTGCATCCGCGGAGGAGCTGGCCGTGTGAACTCCAGGTTCCCTCCCGACAAAAGAGTCATAAACAAGACTCCAGGTTCCAGTCAGGAGTGCCGCGGTCCATGGTAATGAGCGATCCGCGCGCACACAGCAGCAGCAGCAGCGGCAGCAGCAGCGGCAGCGGCAGCAGCAGCGGCAGCGTAACTTCATTTGTGTAAATAAATATGAGCAATCAGCGGAGCCCGGGCAGTAAAAGAGTCCATAAAGCCCCCATGGAGGAGGAGGAGAGACCCACCACCACATAATGATGGCGTTCCTTTACAGACGCACACGGGGATGAAGGGGGGGGGGGGAGGGAGGGGGGGGGGGGGGGGGGGGGGGGGGGGGGGGGGGGGGGGGGGGGGGGGGGGAGACGACACACTTTGTCTTTAGCCTGACCTCTAATTATACAAAGTCAACAGCCGAGTTGTAAGTTTTAAGGGGGTTGTAAAACGGGAAAGGTCATTGTTTCTACAAGCGGACGGTTGACATTAGAAAGAGAGAGACAGAGAGAGAGAAAGAGAGGAAATTCACAATAGCAGAACATTAGTACAACACAGTTTTTTCTTTCTTTGCCCGAACAAAAGTCTGGAGGTAGCCAGGCAGCAGCAGCCGCCGCCACCGCCGCCGCCGCCGCAGCAGCAGCAGGGAGGTTAGAGCAATGCGTTGTGTATCCAGCGGTCCCTCAGCCCTGCGGCGTGGGGTCACCTCACCGCCGCCGCGCGCTGGAATGACTGAATTACCCAGAAGCCCCCGCTGCTCGCGGGATCATGCGGACAAGGGGAGAGGAACAGGAGAAGTTAATGAAGGGGAAGAGATGGTTCAGGCCCCCCGAGGACCCCCAGGGGTTCCTGGACCGCCGCGCTCCCGCCGCTCGCTTCACTCTGATTCGCTAATTATCAGCGAGTGATGTGTGTGTGTGTGTGTGTGTGTGTGTGGTGACGGAGGGGTGAGGGCGGGGGAGGGAGGGAGGGGGGCGGGGAGGGTGGGGACTTTGGCTGTGTGAGATGAAGATAGCAATGCCAGTGGGAGTGGGTGAGGTCAGCGTGTGTTTGCCATAGAATTAGCCATACACACCACACACACACACACACACACACATACACACACACACCACACACACACACACACACACACACACACACACACACACACACACACACACACACACACACACACACACACACACACATACATACATACATGCCCTCCCCAGGGGTAAACACAGGTCTGACAGCGTTTTAATAATGTTTCACTTTTATCTGGAGGTCCAATTGTGCACTTTGTGGCCGTTTGCTGTCCACCGCGCGGGCCGAATCACAAATGAAGACAAACATCAAGTCCTGCGGTAAATTGGAAAATTTCGTCTTCCCCCTCCCCCCCCTCCTCTTTCCTCCTCCTATCTAAATCCTTTGAATTCTCCAGGTCCCCAAAGTAATTAGAGACTCAGGCGAGAGGGGCTCATAGGGGTGCAGGGACACCCCCCCCCCACACACACACACCCACCACCCCCCCTCTTCTCAAATAGAGCGCGTGCCCCGATGCCGCGGCCGGTCGCAGAATGATGTCCCAGCCTTTCGCCATCAATTACCCCTTTTTTCCCCAACTCGAACCCCACTGTGTGTCCCGCGGACACATACATCTATACATACACACACACACAAAGACACAAACACACACACACACATAAACACAAACACCACCTTCTCTTGCCTTCAGGCCACGGTGCACAAAATACATGTTGGTGTTTGTTAAGACACGGCGCGTTGCCGGTCGTTTTTCACCGGGGCCCGATATGACCGGTGTGCCGGCGAGCGCTGAGGATGATAAGGCACTCCGCTGGGTGGGGGGGGGGGGGGGGGGGGAGTAGCTAGCTAGCTGCTGAGAGCGCCTGCTAATGCAGCAACCACACTAGCCCGCGGTGACAACAGCAGCCCGATCTAGCTAGCTAGCTAGCTAGCTAGGCTTGCGGGGGTTATCTGGTAAATGGGGGGAGGGGTGGGGGGTGTTATAACAGGACTCTGATGGGCCCCGCTCTTACCTGGCCTCGGGCGGCCCCGAGTAAAAGAGACCCTGTCAAAGGAAAAAGATGGAAGTCGCGTTAGCCTAGCTGCTATCCCTTTTTAATGGCACCCGCGGCGGGGTCAGGACTTCCATTAGGCGCGCGGAGCCTTATCAAAGTCTGAGCAGTCACCTGTCAATCCGCCCGACGTACACCTGCCAACCCGGCCCGGCCCTCAATTAGAAATGACAATTGTCTACAAAGGAAGCACTGTATCTGAGATTCTCAGCCGCAATGTATTTCTTTTTTTTTTTGGGGGGGGGGGACGTTTCTGGTTAAACATGGACACCGTGAGCGATTCTGCGGGAAGACACACTGAGGGCCCGTGGCTTCAATGGCCCTGTGGAGTCCTCTCACTTCTCCCTCCCCCCCCCCCCCCCCTCCCCCTCTTCTCGGCGCTCTCTGTCTCTCTCCTTTGTTTCTCCGTACCTCCTCGGCGGCTATTACTTCATTGACACCTCCTTTGAGCCACTCTCGCACCATCACCCCCACCCCACTCCCCCCACTCCCCCACTCCACCGATTGTCCTCAGCCCATCCATAAGAGAAGAGCTCAATGTACGTTGAAGAGGGGCCGCGGTAATATTTGCCTCCCTCTCCCTCCCTCTCTCTCTCTCTCTCTCTCATCTCTCTCCTCTCTCTCCCTCCATCTAATCTCCTTGTATCTTCTCTAGCGCCTTCTTCGTCTTTCTCTTCCTCTTTGTTTTTTTTTATTCTTCCTCCCTCCACTCCTCCCCTCCCTCCCTCTCCTCTCCTCCCCCTCCTCCCCCCCCCCCCCCCCCCTCCCCCCCTATTTTCCAGTCAATGCACTGATTTCTTTTTAGCCATGGGCAGCACACCAGATTAGCAGATATTGTATCATGGCCAAGACAGGCAAAGTCTCCCTCTCCGTCCCTGACATCTAATTAATGGTAATCCTTTAATCTGCTGCTTGTTCCCGCACACCCATTGGTCCGGTGTGCAGTATAGTGGAGCTGGGCATCGGGTCGGGTGGGGTTTGGGGTGGGGGTGAGCGGGGTGAGCGGGGGTGAGGGGGGAATATGGTCGGAGGAGGTGACTCTGCCTGCTCAGCGGGTTTGAAATGCAGCGCTGGGTCTCTGGACACTGACGCAAAACGGCAGAGAGAGGGGGAGAGAGAGAGGGAGAGAGAGAGAGAGAGAGAGAGAGAGAGAGAGAGAGAGAGAGAGAGAGAGAGAGAGAGAGAGAGAAGAGAGAGAGAGAGAGAAAGAGAGAGGGGGAGAGAGAGAGAGAGAGAGA
>PIJE02002232.1:67389-77829 GCA_002895965.2 Coryphaenoides rupestris
CACATCGGAGCGGCGGTGATGCTGGTGGCGACACTGTTCCACTCCCGGCCCAAGGGGTACCGGGTTCGATCCCTGCTGTAAATACACACACACGGATAGACTAACAGCAAGAATAAAGACACACCACCGGCGGCCATCTGCGTATGTTGTTGTCCCCCATCAGCACACATATGCCGGCGCTATACTGCCGTCTGGGATTAATGTCTGTAAGATGACGGTTAATTAATAATATAAGGGAGCGTATCTCATATTATTGCCCCAGTCTGCATTCAGACACACACTCAACACACACTCATCACACACACACACACACACACACACGCGCACACACACACTATTTGCACATATACGATGTCTTTTGAAGAAATTGGTACACCACACATACAACACACACACACACACACACACACACACACACACACCACACACATACACACCATACACACACACACACACAGAGGCACGTCACACAGACATCACATCCAAACACACACACACACACACACATGCACACACACCACACACACCACAGACACATAGTACACGTCACGCACACACACACCTCCACTGGCCACCGCCGCGCCGGACCTGGACGCGGCCCGCACACCGCTGAGTCCCGTTAACCAACTTGAGGTGCTCTGAAAAAACAAACAAACAAACAAAAAAAAGAACAAAAAACTGTCACGCAATAACCCCCCCCCCCCCCCCCCCGCTCCCACACCAAACACCACCACCACCACCTCCACCACCACCACTTCACACATGCGCTGAGCTCCCTGTCCGGTGATTGTGAGGCTTTGTGTGCGTCTGTTCGTGGGGGGAGGGGGGTGTTTGTTGGGGGGTGTGTACGTGATGTGTGTGAATGAGCGAGAAAGAAAGCATATGTGTGAGGGCATGTACTGTATGTGAGTTGGGATGTGCGTGTGTATGTGTGTGTGAGTGTGTGTGTGTGTGTGTGTGTGTGTGTGTGTGTGTGTGTGTGTGTGTGTGTGTGTGTGTATCTGTGTTGTGGTGTGTGCTCTGTGTGTGTGTGTGTGTGTGGTGTGTGTGTGTGTGTGTGTGTGTGTGTGTGTGAGTGTGTGTGTGTGTGTCTGCACATATGTCTCTGTAAGTAATGCTGCTGCTGCTGCTGCTGCTGCATGCACAAAGAAGCCACAGTCGTTGTCCTCTTTGCATTTGCCCTTGAACAGCCCAGCTCCACCACCTCCACCACCACCTCCCCAGCACTCTGCCAGTACAACACAGCAACAAACAGCCCGGATTTGGATATCAATACGCGCTGGGGAAAAAAAACACCCATTGTCCCACCGACCGATCACCTTGGGTTCATGATTTAATAATCCTAAGTGATTAATAACGTCCATCTCTCTCTCTCTCTCTCTCTCTCGCTCTCTCTCTCTCTCTCTCTCTCTCTCTCTGCTTATAAATACTCCAAAACTCAAACCTCGGTTCGGTGGCTCCTGCGCAGCAAAGCGTACTCTTTTTTTTTCTTTCTCTCCTGCTGAGCAAATTAATAACACAATGCAGATGGAGTAAGCATTTTATATTTATTTCCAGAGTGTATTCTCCCCGCAAACTATTACTCATCTGCTGCCCGTCGTGGTATATATATATAAATGTGCGGCATAAATCAGGCCGTCGCAAAACTGCCGGCCCCGACCGAGCGCGGGCTAAAATATTGTTTTTGTCGTTAAAAGGTAATGTCACAAATTGATTAGGACGGTGTCCGAACGCCATCAGGGGCTTTGTCACCAGCGGAGGAAGGCATTATGTTTATGACGGAGCAGAGAGGAGATTAAATTTTTTTTTACAATGAGGTTTTATTGCTCGACAAATGAAGACAGACTGAAGGTGATTATTTATATCCATTAATTAAGTTAATTAAGATGGGAGGATTTGCTTCCTGCGCGCTTGTTGTTAATTACATCCACATCGGTGCGTGGATCCCGTAAATACAAATGTCATCTCTCTGCTGCTGCCTCTCCTGGAGATTAAACCCAGCATGTGTTGGGGGCAAGCTTAAATGTATTCGTGAGTATCTCTCCTCCTCTCTATCTCTATGTCTCTCTCTCAATCTCGCTCTCTCTCTCTCTCTTTGTGTGTCTCTGTGTCTCTGTGTCTCTGTGTGTCTCTCTATCTGACTCTGTCTCTGTCTCTGTGTTTCTGTCTCTGTCTCTATATCTATCTCTCTGTCTGTCTCTGTCTCTGTCTCTATATCTGTCTCTCGTCCCTCTCTGGTTGTGCTTGTTTGTGTGTGTGTGTGTGTGTGTGTGTGTTGGGTGTGTGTCATACACACACACACACACACACACACACCCATGCACAGGTTTGAGGGTCCACGTTAGCCATAGTAACCACGCTCGCTGCACTGCTCTGCGCCGTGGAGGAACCGCTCGCCCGCATAACAGACTCTGGCGGCGGGCAGGCGGCCAAAAAGTTATTAAAATTGAATATGCGTAATCCCTGGAAATGAAAAGACATCAGCTCACTGCTTTCTCTCTCTCTCTCTCTCTCTCTCTCTCTCTCTCTCTCTCTCTCTCTCTCTCTCTCTCTCTCTCTCTCTCCCTCTCTCTCTCCCCCTCTCTCTGCCGTTTTGCGTCAGTGTCCAGAGACCCAGCGCTGCATTTCAACCCGCTGAGCAGGCAGAGTCACCTCCTCCGACCATATTCCCCCCTCACCCCCGCTCACCCCCGCTCACCCCGCTCACCCCCACCCCCAAACCCCACCCGACCCGATGCCCAGCTCCACTATACTGCACACCGGACCAATGGGTGTGCGGGAACAAGCAGCAGATTAAAGGATTACCATTAATTAGATGTCAGGGACGGAGAGGGAGACTTTGCCTGTCTTGGCCATGATACAATATCTGCTAATCTGGTGTGCTGCCCATGGCTAAAAAGAAATCAGTGCATTGACTGGAAAATAGAGGGGAGAGAAATAGATAGGGGGAGAGAGGGGAGGGGCAGAGAGAGAGATAGGGGAGGAGGAGAGAGTGGGAGGGACAGAGTGAGAGAGATAAGAGAGAGAGAGAGAGAGAGAGAGAGAGAGAGATAGAAGGGAGATTAGATTGGAGGTTGAAAGAGAGAGAGAGAGAGAGAGAAGGAGAGAAGAGAGAGAGGAGAGGGAGGCAAATATTACCGCGGCCCCCTCTTCAACGTATATTGAGCTCTTCTCTTATGGATGGGCTGAGGACAATCGGTGGAGTGGGGAGTGGGGGGGAGTGGGGGTGGGGTGATGGTGCGAGAGTGGCTCAAAGGAGGTGTCAATGAAGTAATAGCCGCCAAGGAGGTACGGAGAGAAACAAAGGAGAGAGACAGAGAGCAAGGGAAGGAGGGAGGAGGGGGCGGGAGGGAGGGAGGGAGAAGTGAGAGGACTCCACAGGGCCATTGAAGCCACTGGCCTCAGTTGTGTCTTCCCGCAGAATCGCTCACGGTTCCATGTTTAACCAGAAACGTCCCCCCCCCCCAAAAAAAAAAGAAATACATTGCGGCTGAGAATCTCAGATACAGTGGCTTCCTTTGTAGACAATTGTCATTTCTAATTGAGGGCCGGGCCGGGTTGGCAGGTGTACGTCGGGCGGATTGACAGGTGACTGCTCAGACTTTGATAAGGCTCCGCGCGCCTAATGGAAGTCCTGACCCCCGCCGCGGGTGCCATTAAAAAGGGATAGCAGCTAGGCTAACGCGACTTCCATCTTTTTCCTTTGACAGGGTCTCTTTTACTCGGGCCGCCCGAGGCCAGGTAAGAGCGGCCCATCAGAGTCCTGTTATAACACCCCCCCCCCCCCCTCCCCCCATTTACCAGATAACCCCCCGCAAGCCTCAGGCTAGGCTAGCTAGCTAGCTAGATCGGGGCTGCTGTTGCACCGCAGGCTTAGTGTGGTTGCTGCATTAGCAGGCGCTTCTCAGCAGCTAGCTAGCTGTCGTCGTCCCCCCCCCCCCCCCCCCCCAGCGGAGTGCCTTATCATCCTCAGCGCTCGCCGCACACCGGTCATATCGGGCCCGGTGAAAAAACGACCGGCAACGCGCCGTGTCTTAACAAACACCAACATGTATTTTTGTGCACCGTGGCCTGAAGGCAAGAGAAGGTGGTGTTTGTGTTTATGTTGTGTGTGTGTTTTGTGTCTTGTGTGTGGTGCGTATGTATAGATGTATGTGTCCGCGGGACACACAGTGGGTTTCGAGTTGGGGAAAAAAAGGGTAATTGATGGCGAAAGGCTGGGACATCATTCTGCGAACTGGCCGCGGCATCGGGGCACGCGCTCTATTTGAGAATAGGGGGATGGGTGTGGGTGGTGGTGGGGGGGGGGTTGTCCCTGCACCCCTATGAGCCCCTCTCGCCTGAGTCTCTAATTACTTTGGGACCTGGAGAATTCAAAGGATTTAGATAGGAGGAGGAAAGAGGAGGGGGGGAGGGGGAAGACGAAATTTTCCAATTTACCGCAGGACTTGATGTTTGTCTTCATTTGTGATTCGGCCCGCGCGGTGGACAGCAAACGGCCACAAAGTGCACAATTGGACCTCCAGATAAAAGTGAAAACATTATTAAACGCTGTCAGACCTGTGTTTACCCCTGGGGAGGGCATGTATGTATGTATGTGTGTGTGTGTGTGTGTGTCTGTGTGTGTGTGTGTGTGTGTGTGATGTGTGGGGTGTGTTGGGTGTGTTGGGGTGTGTTGGGTGCGGGGGGGGGCGGTATGGCTAATAATCTCATGGGCAAACACACGCTGACCTCCACCCACTCCCACTGGCATTGCTATCTTCATCTCACACAGCCAAAGTCCCTCCCTCCCCCCACCCCCTCACCCCTCCGTCACCCCCGTCACACACACACACACACACACACACACAGCACCACAGCACACACACACACACTGATGCCCCCCCCTGCCCCCCCTGACTCTGGGACAGAACCTTCGCCTTTTATTTGCTGATTGAGTCATATCTCATACGTTTTTAACGGGGCCGCGCGGCGGACATTTACGAAGACCCCGTTAACGAAAAAAACAAAAACCTAACGGCCTATTCGTTCTTGGGGTGAATTGTTGTGAGTAAGAAATCGGATTCTCTCTCCCTCTCTCTCTCTCTCTCTCTCTCTCTCTCAATTCCACCCGACGTCAACGCCGGCGGGTACAGTCGGCTGTTGATTAATTACATCCAGGCGATAATCTTTTTTTATTTATTTTTTGTCGCGTAAGCTCGTGTACGATCCCAATTCAGTAATAAGATGCAAATTCCGAGTGTCACGCGAAATGAATAGATCAATTTTCTTTCGGGTTATTATTATTATTATTATTATTATTATCGTTATTATTCTTTTTTTGCTGCGGTGGTGGCGGAGCCGGAGGGCGAGTTTGATTATGAGCTGATTGCGTGTGAGTGTCTGGGCCTGCTGAGGCGGGCTGAACAACATGGCAACCCTGCCCGCTAAGTATGGATGCTAATCACAATCGCAGCACTTTACGATGAGGTCGGCCAACTACAGTCGCCTAGCAAGTCGGTCAATTAACACCTTTCACAACCCCCCACCCCACCCCCCCTCGCTCCGAACATGTGTTTGCATCTGCTTGCGCTTGCTTAGGTTGCACCCCGCGCAGTTGCTGAGGAAGGCATGCATGTAATTACTGGATGCATATTAGCATATTAGCATATTATCATCATATCATATTGTCATATTAGCATATTAGCATATTAGCCTAGCAGAAGGAGCTTCTTATTAGGATTTCTTTCCCCCCCTTCTAATTCATTGCCGTTAGGGGAGGGGATGCTGTGGGTCTCTTAAAACACTAAAGAAGCATAATTGACGCACTTGGTTAAAGTAGAGATAATATGACGAATGAAGAGATGTCATTACTGTATGATGTCATTGCTGTATGATGTCATTACTGTATGATGTCATTACTGTATGATGTCATTACTGTATGATGTCATTACTGTATGATGTCATTACTGTATGATGTCATTGCTGTATGATGTCATTACTGTATGATGTCATTACTGTATGATGTCATTACTGTATGATGTCATTACTGTATGATGTCATTACTGTATGATGTCATTACTGTATGATGTCATTACTGTATGATGTTATTACTGTATGATGTCATTACTGTCTGATATCATTACTGTATGATGTCACTACTATATGATGTCATTACTATATGATGTCATTACTGTACAGCACAAACACAGCCCAAGTCAACTGCGGTCGGGCACGTCGGCGGCGACGCCATCACCATGGAAACGAGAAAGGGGAGGAAACCAGATGATAACCTTTCAATCATCTCCATCTCTTTATGTTTTTGATAATTTTTATTTTACAATAATAGGCTGGACAGTTTGCAGTTGATCTGAATGGCAAACGCCAGTAAATCCAGCGTTTTACTAGGAGGAGGAGGAGGAAGGAGGAGGAAGGAGGAGGAGGAGGAAGGAGGAAGGAGGAGAAGGAGGAGGAGGAAGGAGGAGAAGGAGGAGGAGGAGGAGGATGAAGGAGGGGGAGAAGGGAAGGAGGAGAAGGAGGAGGAAGGAGAGGAGGAGAAGGAGGAGAAGGAGGAGGAGGAAGGAGGAGGAGGAGGATGAGAAGGAGGAGGAGGCGAAGGAGGAGGAGGAGGAGGAGGAGGAGGAGGAGAAGGAGGAGGAGGGGAAGGAGGAAGAAGTAGGAGGAGAAGGAGGAAGAGGAAGAGGAAGAGGAGGAAGAGGAGGAGAAGGAGGAAGGAGGAGGAGGCGGAAGGAGGAGGGAGGAGGAGGAAGAGGAGGAAGAGGATGAAGGAGGGGAGAAGACGGAGGAGGAGGAGGAGGAGGAGAAGACGGAGGAGGAAAAGGAGGAGAGGAAGAAGCGAGGAGGAGAAAGGAGGGAGGAGGAGGATGAAGGAGGGGGAGAAGGAAGGAGGAGGAGAGGAGGAGGAAGGGAGGAGGAGGAAGAAGGAGGAGAAGGAGAGGAGTGAAGGAGGAGGAGGAGGATGAGAAGGAGGAGGAGGAGGAGGAGGAGGAGGAGGAGAAGGAGGAGGAGGGGAAGGAGGAAGAAGGAGGAGGAGAAGGAGAAGAGGAGGAGGAAGAGGAGGGAAGAGGAGGAGAAGAGAGGAAGGAGGAGAGCGGAAGGAGGAGGGAGGAGGAGGAAGAGGAGGAAGAGGATGAAGGGAGGGAGGAGAAGACGGAGGAGGAGGAGGAGGAGGAGAAGACGGAGGAGAAAAGGAGGATGAGGAAGAAGGAGGAGGAGAAAGGAGAGGAAGGTGAAGGAGAGAAAGGAGGAGAAGGGAGAAGGAGGAGGAAGAAGGTGAAAGTGGAGGAAGGAGGGAGGAAGGAGGAGAAGGAGGAAGGAGGAGGAGGAGAAAGAGAAAGAGGAGGAAGGAGGGGAGGAAGGAGGACAAAGGAGGAGGAAGGAGGAGGAGAAGGAGGACGATAGGAGGAGGGAGGAAGGAGGGCTGAGGAGGAGGAAGAAGAGGAGGAGATATGTCCTGTGTAAATGTGTCCGCTGCTGTGTGTGTGTGTGTGTGTGGTGGTGTGTGTGTGTGTGTGCTGTGTGTGTGTAAATGTGTACCTTTTGTGTTTGGTGTGTGAGTGTGTGAGGTCATGTGTGTGTGTGTCCTGGCCTCAAGCCTATGTGTGTGTGTGTGTGTGTGTGCATGTGTGTCGTGTGTATGTGTGGTTGTCGGAGTGTTGACAGACCAGACAGAATGAGACCTCTCAGCAAAGGTGTTGGGAAAGACCAATCAATAATCGCCTCACCAAGGTGTGCGACTAAAGCCCTCACTTGCGATTCACCACCCCCCCCGCCCTGCCCACCCCCCACCCCCACCACCCCCCACCCCCCATCCCACACATCCCCACCTTCAACCTCCCCCCCTCCTCCTCGCCTCCTCGTAACGGGACCTTGCCCGGGGCGCTGCAACAGATTGCAGATATAACACTCGTTTACAGCCACCCCAGTAATTACCATTCCAGAGCTGGTGTAAATTCTCCGCTGCCTGTAACATTTCACCGCAGCTGGCCGCCGAGCAGAGCAAGAGCAAGAGCTCTATATCCAGTTCAGATTCCCAGGTGTGCGCGCAGCACGTGAAGCTATTTCTGAACCGCGCGTGTGTGCCAAGTACACAAAAAAGAAAAAAAATATCCCGCCAAAAAAAACAAGATGGAGTAGAGCGCCGTGACTAACAAGCAACGACCAATCACCTCCCCTCCCCCATTAACCGTATGCGAACCGGAATAAATACAAATAAATAAATGAATAAATGAGTCAATACATAACGACGAACAAAACTAAAACTAAAACAAAAGTAAGCATATTTTCCGGCAGATTTGTTCCGTTTTTCTGTTCTTTTTCTTCTTCTTCTGGACCGAAACACTATGGGAGCGTTGATTTGGAGCAGTCCCCGGCCATCCGCCATCCATCTCCACCGCGGTGCGGACCCTGCCAGTGGGGCCGGCAGCCGTGCCAGGGCCCTGATAGCACTCATTAGAATAGCCGCGTCCAGGAAGCAGTCCAACAGCAAAAAAACAAAAAGAAAACACACAAAAAATAACACAGCTCGGCCACACACAGAGACAATGGCGGTCCAGCAGACCTCTCCCGGAGAACCCAAGGTCAGGAAAACAGGTTGCACCGCAGAGAACACCCCCCCCCCCCCCCCCCCGCCCTCCTCCGCCAAAAAGGAAAAATACCGTCTTCAAGAAACATGGCAATATGGCGCTCCCACCAGGAACCCTCGGTGATGGGGCCTCTCTCTACGCTTGTTAACACTTCAACAAATTGAAGACGGAAACACACCCAAGGTGATGAACGGTTGTGTACGCGGCGCGTACGTATGTTTGCCCGAGTGTAACTTCCGGAAAATTCGGGATGGCACACACAATTTATTCCCGGAATTCAACGCTGTGAGAACTTCCGCGGCGGAAACACGTGGAATGAAGAGAGCGTGAGTAATAGATTATGATAATGAGCATACATTTGCCACGCATTACGCAGCGAGACCCTGGGGTAATTCTGTCCCAGGGCGCTCAGTAAAGTCAACGTTTATCTGGTCTGCCGGGGGTGTGGGTAGCGTGGGGGGGGGGTGGGGGGTGTAGCGTGGGGGGGGGGGGGTGCCTGGGGAGCTTTGACTCCGAGCATGATGGGATATGGAGTTGGGACACAAGATAGTCACTCGTCACATCCCATCTCCCACACCTCGGGCCAAACTACATTTATTCACTTCCTCCTTTCCCCCAGCCTTTCCACAACGTCTGCCTTTCGCGCGCCTCTGTTTTCTCCATGTAGTCTGTACACCACTACACTATCTATCATCCATACCCCTTCCCACAGTCGCTGATCATCAGTCTATGCACTACACCTATCCGTCAGCTACACGATCGACGTATGAGCCGCTCTGATATTCCGCCGTCACACACTAACACAGCTACACACACATGCACACGACAGATATGGCAATGCGAGGAGTTGTTTGCACACCGTACGGGCTCCCGTTGTGTATTGTCCGAGTCGTGCTTAGGAACACCCAGGTGTGCTGGCATGTGTGCTGGCGTTGTTTGGTGCTGAGTGGTGCAGATGTCGTCGGGTTCAGTAGACACTGTCCACACTGAGATGTACTCCTCACCGGCAGTGTGGAGGTTCCGGGCAATGACCTAGTCGGTGGGTCTGTCGGGGGAGAGTCGACGTGTGGGGGGTCTGTACAGTGGTTCTTCTACAGCTTTAGGTGCTGTCGTTTCTCTTCGCGTTTGTTGTGTGTTTTCTGCGGGGTGTTTGTTCGTTTTTTTTTTGTTTGGGTGTTGTTTGTCTGTTTTCTTGTGTTATTCTTGTTTTGTGGGTTTGTTTTTTTTGTCTGGATTTTTTGTTGTGATGATGATTTGTTTTTACTGTTGCGTCGCGCGTTGGGAGGAGCAATAGTGATATAACCATTTATGGTCTATGTTGAGCTTTGATTCGCGTAGCTGGTTGAGTAGGTACCTTCGCTGCTGGCATCCGTGGGCTGTCTGGTCCTGTCCGCGACACTAGTATGAAACGCGTGGATTTTCTTTGGTGTTTCCCGCTGGGCTCAGGGCGTTCGAAAATGTCTGATCTCCACCCGCCGCTGTGAGAAAGGCCAGGACACGGCACCGAAACGCTACGGACGACCATGTTTTCCTGTGATTGGCTTAGGACGGGCGAGGCACGATACGCCATGTGGTCTTTCTGCCGCTTATCTCCGCCGTGTTCAGCCTGCAGCGTGCGACCCCCCCCCCCCCGTGCCGTCAGTGCAGTCTGGCAGTCGCAGAACCGTGCGACGCACTAGCAGAGGGTAACCGGCTCACCGCTATCCCCCTCCTCCGTCCTCCCCAGGTCAGTAATCAGCGTCTCCTGGACTGGCGGGGCGTGCGGTGAGCTCGTTGTAAAGTGAAGGGCCCTGGCCGAGGGCGTGAACGGTGAGACAGGCCGCCGGCAATGAGCAGCCAACCATCATTTTGTGAT
>PIJE02002233.1:0-47500 GCA_002895965.2 Coryphaenoides rupestris
GGGTATATGGTAGGGTATAGTAGTGTACAGCACACGGTAGGGCTACCTGGAGGAGGAGGTGGGCTCTGTGGTCTGCCTCTGGATCTTGGCCTGCTGGCTGAGCTTGCCCCGCAGGGCGGTGTGCAGCTCGGCGGGGATGTCCGGCGACGTCTGGCTGATCTTCATGGCCGCCTCCTGCAGCTTCACCTTCACGTCGCGTTTCTCCTTCACCTTCTTCTCCTCCTCCTTGGCATCGGGGGGTGCCGGAGGCGGCGGCGGCGGCGGGTGAGGCGGTATCGGCGTCGGTGTCAGGGCGGGCGCCTCGGGCAGGCTGACGCGGAGGCCGAGGTGACGGCCGCTGCTGTCAGTGTGGGCGCACAGAGCCTTGCTCCTCCATATGGGCCAGCACAACTTCCAAAACACAAACAGAGAGACTACCAACAGGGCCAGGCCACAGAACCCCACCACCACCGCGAGAAGACTAATGGAGAAGTCTACCAAGTGTTCAGCGGGGAGTTAGAGAGAGAGAAAGAGACAGAGAGAGAGAGAACCAAAGAGAGAGAGAGAGGGAGGGTCGAGCAAGCAACACACAGACAAAGTAAGACAGACACACGTGCAAGAGAGAGAAAAAAACAACAAAGAGGAGACAGAGGAGCCGTGAGAAAGCTGAGGTGTGACATTGTCTCATTAGGAGGATAAACGCAAATCTCGCGAGATTTGATTTGATTTGCGTTACGCTTGGTTTGGAAACCTTGCGCTTTCGTTTAGTATTTCTAGGCACTGCGATGTACTATATGGAAGAATATAGTACTAAAGGCACAATATGGAAGAATCAGAAGTGTATTCTGAGCTCCGTGGGTTGAGACAATAACAATCAGAAACTAATGCTAGTTCTAATCATAATTAAACCTTGCACGCATATTTTTTTAATTATCCCGCGCATGTCACTTCGATCCATGTTTTAACTTCAAACACAACCTGCTCACAAACTGGCAATTTAAAGTGATTTGTGCTGTAAAATCCTCCATCTAGTCCCTGAACGGATTCATTATTCTTACATACAGCACCTTTAAAAAATATATGATTTTATCTCGGAAACATGAGGTTAAAATAAAGGAAACCTGCGTTGAAACCACCCGTATGGGTAAAGTGCGTAAACCACGGCCACTTGTTGCGCTCTCTGACGCGCAATTGCGCACGAAATACAGTACATTCCGAGAGAACAAAAGTGCATTTTTCTCGAAGCATTTCGACTTGAAACACATGATAAAAACAAATGTACTGCGTTCAACACGTCGAAGAAACTGAATTTACCCAAAAAAAATAAAGTGCGCACCTTGTCGTATTAAGTCAAATTTTCATACAGAGAAAATTCCTAAGGTGATTTTATTTATTTGATTGGATTTACCTGCGTGTCCTTTACCTGGTGAGGTGCTCTCCAGCGGGAAAATGTTGGCGCACTTCTCGCGGTCCACGTGTCCCGAGAAGCAGAGCTCCGTGACGATCTGGAGCGCCTTTTGGCACAGGCTGACCGCGCCGTCGCCTCCGGTGCGGACCCCCATGCCTCTCCGGTTAAGCCATTGCACGGAGGAGGACGGGGAGGACGAGGAGCCGGGGAGGGGACGTCGGTTCATCCCGCGCGCAACCCGGAGAAGCTCCACATCCCCAACACCTCCTCTCCTCTCCACTCCTCTCCTCTCGTCTCCGTTGCTCCTCCTGCGCGCCGCGGCGCCGGGGAGACTGCGCGACGTGCGCGTGTGCGATGCGCGCGTCCGCGGTGCGTGTGCACAGTAGGATTTTTTTTCTTCTGTGCGTGTGTGTGTGTGTGTGTGTGCTCTGCACTTACAGGGGCTCCAATGGGAGTGGACTGTGTTATAGAAAGACACTTTATGTAATGCAAGTTTTGAATTGAAAAATCCAATTAGGACCAATTGAGACATATGGAAATTCTATTAGGCCTATCATGTGAATAATGTCAATGTAGGTTTATGTGGAGAGTATTAACCTCTCTGGCTTTACATTTTAGGCTATGACTTATTATTTATTTCTATATTTAGTTTTGTGTGTACGCTAACTCGAAAAGGGATTCATAAGGACAACAAAGCAATATAGGTTGAAACTGTTGCCGTGGTTTAGATCGGCAGCATGCTGTAGTGGTCTCAGTCTCCAATCCACGTGATTATAATCCATCCATCCATCCATCCATTTTCGTCCGCTTATCCGGGGTCGGGTCGTGGTGGCAGCCGGCTAAGCAGGGCCCCCCAGGCTTCCTTCTCCCCAGCCACACTCTCTAGTTCCTCCTGGGGGATTCCGAGGCGAAAACCTCCAAAGGGAGGCGCCCGGGGGGCATCCTAATCAGATGCCTGAACCACCTCAGCTGACTCCTTTCGATGCGGAGGAGCAGCGGTTCTACTCCGAGCTCCCTCCGGATGTCTGAGCTCCTCACCCTATCTCTAAGGCTGAGCCCAGCCACCCTGTGGAGAAAACTAATTCCGGCCGCTTGTATCCGCGATCTCATTCTTTTGGTCACTACCCAAAGCTTGTGACCATAGGTGAGGGTTGGAACATAGATGGACCTGTAAATCGAAAGCTTCGCCTTCCGGCTCAGCTCCCTCTTCACCACAACGGACCGGTACAGCGCCCGCATCACTGCAGACGCTGCACCAATCCGTCTGTCCATCTCCCGCTCCATTTTGCCCTCACTCGTGAACAAGACCCCGAGATACTTGAACTCCTTCGCTTGAGGCAGCAACTCACTCCCAACCCGGAGGGAACACTCCACCGTTTTCCGGCAGAGAACCATGGCCTCAGACTTGGAGGTGTTGACTCTCATCCCAACCGCTTCACACTCGACTGCAAACCGCCCCAGTTCATGCTGGAGGTCACGGTCTGATGTAGCCAACAGATCTACATCATCTGCAAAGAGCAGAGATGCAATTCTGAGGTCCCCAAACCGGACACTCTCCTCACCTTGGCTGCGACTTGAGATTCTGTCCATGAAGATCATGAACAGAACCGGTGACAAGGGACAACCTTGGCGGAGAGACTTTGTGCTGAGAATACGGACGCAGCTCGCACTTTGTTCGTATAGGGACCGAATGGCACGTACCAACGGCCCCGGTACCCCATACTCCCGTAGTACCCCCCACAGGATTCCCCAGGAAACATGGTCCTAGGCTTTCTCCAAGTCCACAAAGCACATGTAGACTGGATGGGCAAACTCCCATGCCCCCCCCCAACAACCCCACGAGGGTAAAGAGCTAGTCCACTGTTCCACGGCCGGGATGGAATCCGCATTGTTCCTCCTGAAGCTGAGGTTCGACTATCGGCCGGAGCCTCCTTTCCAGCACCCTGGAATAAACTTTCCCGGGGAGGCTGAGCAGTGTGATACCCCGATAGTTGGAGCACACCCTCCGGTCCCCTTTTTTGAAAATGGGGACCACCACCCCGGTCTGCCACTCCACAGGTACTGTCCCCGACCTCCATGCTACATTGACTAGGCGTGTCAGCCACGACAGCCCGACAATGTCCAGAGCCTTCAGCATCTCAGGGCGAATCTCATCCACACCTGGCGCCTTGCCACTGAAGAGCTTTTTGACTACTTCAGTGACCTCTACCAAGGATATGGGTGAGACTTCCCCCGAGTCTTCAGACTCGGCCTCTTCCACAGAGGACGTACTGGTCGGGTTCAGGAGCTCCTCAAAGTGTTCTTTCCACCGCCCGACAATATCCTCAGT
Organism: Coryphaenoides rupestris; assembly: GCA_002895965.2. Classification (NCBI taxonomy): domain Eukaryota; kingdom Metazoa; phylum Chordata; class Actinopteri; order Gadiformes; family Macrouridae; genus Coryphaenoides; species Coryphaenoides rupestris. The sequence continues at coordinate 3,717 of PIJE02002233.1, forward strand.
CTGGGTCAGTAGTTCTCCTCCCCGACTGAGCACGGCCTGAGCCAAGCCCTGCTTTCCCTTCCTGAGTCGCCGGACAGTTTGCCAGAACTTCCTTGAGGCCAACCGAAAGTCCTGCTCCATGGCCTCCCCGAACTCCTCCCACACCCAGGTTTTTGCTTCAGCGGCTGCTGAAGCTGTGGTCCTTTTGGCCTCCCGGTACCCGTCTGCTGTTTCAGGAGACCCCTGGGCCAACCAGGCCCGAAAGGCCTCCTTCTTCAGCCTGACAGCTTCCTTCACCGCTGGTGTCCACCAACAGGTTCTTGGGTTGCCGCCACGACAGGCACCGACAGCCTTTTGACCACAGCGCTGAGCTGCAGCCTCTACAATGGAGGCTCTGAACATGGCCCACTCAGGTTCCATGTCCCCAACCTCCCCCGGGATGCACGAGAAGTTCTTCCGGAGGTGGAAGTTAAAGACCTTACGGACAGGGGCTTCCACCAGACGTTCCCAGTTCACCCTCACTACACGTTTGGGTTTACCAGGACTGTCTGGCAGCCTCCCACGCCATTGATCAGTTGACAGCTCTGCTCCTCTCTTCACCTGAGTGTCCAAAACATGCGGCCGCAGATCTGCTGATACGATTACAAAGTCGATCAGCGACCTTTGGCCTAAGGTGGGCCGGTACCAGGTACACTTGTGGACCACCCTATGTTCGAACATGGTGTTTGTTATGGCCAGTCCATGACTAGCACAGAAGTCCAATAACAAAACACCACTCTGGTTCAGATCAGGCAGGCCGTTCATCCCAATCACTCCCCTCCAGGTTTCTCCATCATTGCCCACGTGTGCGTTGAAGTCCCCCAGTAGAACTATGGAGAGCCTATCAGAGCCTTCCCCCCAGCGACTTGCAGTCGCATGGAGGCGACCCTCTCGTTCACCGGAGAGAAGTCCAACACAGCGGCGCTCAGCCGGGGACTTGTGAGTATCCCCACCCCCGCCTGGCGCCTCACACCCTGGGCTACTCCGGAGAAGTAGAGGGTCCAGCCCCTCTCCAGGACTTTGGTTCCAGACCCGGTGCTGTGCGTGGAGGTGAGCCCAACCATATCTAGTTGGTACCGCTCCACCTCCCGCACCAGCTCAGGCTCCTTCCCCACCAGTGAGGTGACGTTCCACATCCCTAGAACCGTCGGCGATGACGGGGATCCGCACGCCCAGGACCCCGCTTTTGCCTACCGCCCGGTATACAACGCACCCGACCCCAATGACTCTCCCTGCAGGTGGTGAGCCCACAGGGAGGTGACTCCACGTTGTCTTTTCGGGCTTGGCCCGGCCGGGCCCCGTGGATCCAGGCCCGGCCACCAGACGCTTGCCGACGAGCTCCCCTCCCAGGTCTGGCTCCAGAAGGGTGCCCCGGTTTCCCTTGTCCGGGCGAGGTGACTGTTCTTTCCGGGAGTCTTTTCATGGGGTCTTTGAATCGCTCTTAGTCTGGCCCCTCCCCTGGGACCACTTTGCCTTGGGAGACCCTACCAGGGGCTAATGCCCCAGACAACACAGCTCCCAGGGTCACGGGGGCACCCAAACCCCCCCACCGCGATAAGGTGGCGATTCTTTGGGGGGGTCCTATAGGTCAGTCAATGCAATGTTCCTGAGGCGTGCATAAGCTGCCTTCTCCACAAATTACATGCTTGTGAGCTGTCTGAGAGACCAATAATGCCCTCTGTGTGACATAACCAAATGTAAAATAGTTTTCCACTTCAACTGTTTGGAAAGTGTTATTTCTCGATGTTATGCCTGGATGGCTTATTAGTGGGGCTGCAAAGCAAGTTATGTTGTTATTCTTAAATTGTTGTCATTCTGCACAATTTCAACTGATCCGAAGCATTGCTGGGGACACCCAGACGAGTACCAGACTGTGGAGGAAGGGAAAGTTATAATGTGTTGTTATAAAGTTGTATGTGTGTATGTATGTATGTATGTATGTCGGGCTATGTATGTATCCAGTATGTCGGCAATGGCATAATGTATGTATGTATGCAGATATCGATCAGAGAGATCATTACAAAACACCACTCCCCTCATCATCTGTGTCCAAATGACTGATCGATAATATCGATTAAGATTTTCAAACATAATCGCCTTTGTTTCCCCTAAAGCACACCCTTGAGCGGCCTCGACTCGACACTTCTGGTGGCTCGTCTCAGACACTTTCCCCACACTTTCCGTATATTATATATATACACACGATGATGGAGGAGGCAATCTCCGGCCAACTCCATGTACAATAAATGTTACGTCGTCAAGGTGACAGAGAGAGAGAGAGCTGAGAGAGACAGGTGAGAGAGAAATAGCAGAGAGCGAGAGAGAGAGAAAGAGAGACAGGTGAGAGAGAAATAGCTGAGAGAAAGAGAGAGAGAGACATTGGGGACCAATTGTCAGGAGAACAAGATGAGAAAGTGGTCGTGGGGGGGGGGGGGGGCGGGGCAGTAACCTGCTTTAGCCTTATGCTCTTCACAGATGTCTGAGAGGACATATTACAATATTATTCTCAAGCAACAGATTGGATTGGAGACTGAGACCACTACAGCATGCTGCCGATCTAAACCACGGCAACAGTTTCAACCTATATTGCTTTGTTGTCCTTATGAATCCCTTTTCGAGTTAGCGTACACACAAAACTAAATATAGAAATAAATAATAAGTCATAGCCTAAAATGTAAAGCCAGAGAGGTTAATACTCTCCACATAAACCTACATTGACATTATTCACATGATAGGCCTAATAGAATTTCCATATGTCTCAATTGGTCCTAATTGGATTTTTCAATTCAAAACTTGCATTACATAAAGTGTCTTTCTATAACACAGTCCACTCCCATTGGAGCCCCTGTAAGTGCAGAGCACACACACACACACACACACGCACAGAAAAAAAAACCCTACTGTGCACACGCACCGCGGACGCGCGCATCGCACACGCGCACGTCGCGCAGTCTCCCCGGCGCCGCGGCGCGCAGGAGGAGCAACGGAGACGAGAGGAGAGGAGTGGAGAGGAGAGGAGGTGTTGGGGATGTGGAGCTTCTCCGGGTTGCGCGCGGGATGAACCGACGTCCCCTCCCCGGCTCCTCGTCCTCCCCGTCCTCCTCCGTGCAATGGCTTAACCGGAGAGGCATGGGGGTCCGCACCGGAGGCGACGGCGCGGTCAGCCTGTGCCAAAAGGCGCTCCAGATCGTCACGGAGCTCTGCTTCTCGGGACACGTGGACCGCGAGAAGTGCGCCAACATTTTCCCGCTGGAGAGCACCTCACCAGGTAAAGGACACGCAGGTAAATCCAATCAAATAAATAAAATCACCTTAGGAATTTTCTCTGTATGAAAATTTGACTTTATACGACAAGGTGCGCACTTTATTTTTTTTATGTAAATTCAGTTTCTTCGACGTGTTGAACGTGTGTTTCATGTGTTTCAAGTGGAAATGCTTCGAGAAAAATGCACTTTTGTTCTCTCGGAATGTACTGTATTTCGTGCGCAGTTGCGCGTCAGAGAGCGCAACAAGTGGCCGTGGTTTACGCACTTTACCCATACGGGTGGTTTCAACGCAGGTTTCCTTTATTTTAACCTCATGTTTCCGAGATAAAATCATATATTTTTTAAAGGTGCTGTATGTAAGAATAATGAATCCGTTCAGGGACTAGATGGAGGATTTTACAGCACAAATCACTTTAAATTGCCGGTTTGTGAGCAGGTTGTGGTTGAAGTTAAAACATGGATCGAAGTGACATGCGCGGGATAATTAAAAAAAATATGCGTGCAAGGTTTAATTATGATTAGAACTAGCATTAGTTTCTGATTGTTATTGTCTCAACCCACGGAGCTCAGAATACACTTCTGATTCTTCCATATTGTGCCTTTAAAGTACATCGCAGTGCCTAGAAATACTAAACGAAAGCGCAAGGTTTCCAAACCACGCGTAACGCAAATCAAACGCAAATCAAATCTCGCGAGATTTGCGTTTATCCTCCTAATGAGACAATGTCACACCTCAGCTTTCTCACGGCTCCTCTGTCTCCTCTTTGTTTTTTTCTCTCTCTCTTGCACGTGTGTCTGTCTTACTTTGTCTGTGTGTTGCTTGCTTGCTCGACCCTCCCTCTCTCTCTCTCTTTGGTTCTCTCTCTCTCTCTCTGTCTCTTTCTCTCTCTCTAACTCCCCGCTGAACACTAGACTTCTCCATTAGTCTTCTCGCGGTGGTGGTGGGGTTCTGTGGCCTGGCCCTGTTGGTAGTCTCTCTGTTTGTGTTTTGGAAGTTGTGCTGGCCCATATGGAGGAGCAAGGCTCTGTGCGCCCACACTGACAGCAGCGGCCGTCACCTCGGCCTCCGCGTCAGCCTGCCCGATGCGCCTGCCCTGACACCGACGCCGACACCGCCTCACCCGCCGCCGCCGCCGCCTCCGGCACCCCCCGATGCCAAGGAGGAGGAGAAGAAGGTGAAGGAGAAACGCGATGTGAAGGTGAAGCTGCAGGAGGCGGCCATGAAGATCAGCCAGACGTCGCCGGACATCCCCGCCGAGCTGCACACCGCCCTGCGGGGCAAGCTCAGCCAGCAGGCCAAGATCCAGAGGCAGACCACAGAGCCCACCTCCTCCTCCAGGTAGCCCTACCGTGTGCTGTACACTACTATACCCTACCATATACCCGACATGACTATACCCTACTATACCCTACCTTACCCTGATCCAGAGGCAGACCACCGAGCCCACATCATCCAGGTAGCCGTACTGTGTGCCCTACACTACTATACCCTACCATATACCCTACTGTACCCTGATCCAGAGGCAGACCACCGAGCCCATCTCCTCTTCCAGGTAGCCCTACCGTGTGCCCTAACTTACTATACCCTACCACATACGCAACTGTATCCTAATCCAGCCCACCTCCTCCTCCAGGTAGACCTTACTACTACATACTATATACCATATACCTACTATACATACCTACCATACACCATTACCTACCTTACTATATATCCTACCATAAACCCTTCCCTACCTTATCATATACCCTACCATATACACTTACCTACCATATACCCTAACCTAGGGCTGCATGATTATGGCCAAAATGATAATCACTAGGGGTGTAACAAATAACCGATTTGAATCGGAAAATCGGTTTTGATTTAAAAGATGCGAGTGCATCGGTACACGGACCCCTGGATCGGTCACACACACACACACACACACACATTAAACTCTCGCAAGACTTGTCATAGTAACGTTAGATATCGCTCTGTTTGCGAGGGAAAGACAAAAAATGTCCGATACGATTCACAACGTGAACGCTTGTTACATTGCAAAACAACACTTTAAAAGACTGATATTCTATAAGAGTGCTCACAGTTTGACACTTTGTGTTCTGTTTGCAAAAAAATTTGCACAAGAGATGCCTTGAAATTGTTATAATTTTTTACCTCAGTAGTTCATTGTTCCCTGATCTGAGTCTACACAGACCTCTCCAGAACTTTGGCTCTAATTTGTGCCAACAGTGAAATTGAATAGTTAGTTTTATTGTCAGAGGGTCTTTGTAAAGTTCTTAAAATGCAATATGTTACACGAATAAACATGACATGTTTCTGAAGTGGAGTGTTCCCTCCGGGTTGGGAGTGAGTTGCTGCCTCAATCGAAGGAGTATCTCGGGGTCTTGTTCACGAGTGAGGACAAAATGGAGCGGGAGATGGACAGACGGATTGGTGCAGCGTCTGCAGTGATGCGGGCGCTGTACCGGTCCGTTGTGGTGAAGAGGGAGCAATCTCAAAGAATGAGATTGCGGATACAAGCGGCCGAAATGAGTTTCCTCCGCAGGGTGGCTGGGCTCAGCCTTAGAGATAGGGTGAGGAGCTCAGACATCCGGAGGGAGCTCGGAGTAGAGCCGCTGCTCCTCCGCATCGAAAGGAGTCAGCTGAGGTGGTTCGGGCATCTGATTAGGATGCCCCCCGGGCGCCTCCCTTTGGAGGTTTTCCAGGCACGTCCAACTGGGAGGAGACCCCGGGGCAGACCCAGAACCCGCTGGAGGGATTATATATCTCATCTGGTGTCTCATCTAATTAGTGTTGTGTCGTTCGCGAAAGGATTTGTTCAAAAGACCAAATTTTTACTGAAACTGAATCACTTACTGAAAAGATCCGTTCATTTCTCAGTTCAGTTCAGCTCTCGAACGGATCTGATCAGCAGCGAGCGTGCAGGGAGGGGGAGGGACTGCCGCGAGTGAACGTGATTCGTCCAGCACAGCAGAACTGGTTCGCAGGGGACGATCAAAACAGAGATGTTCATATATTAACACATTCCTAAAAGTATAGGCTAAACTCTGTACTAGATGATAGAGCCAGTTTGTGCATTTTGCCATTTATACAAAACAACCTTTGTATCTACTGTATTAGTGTTGCTCAAATGGTGGTACCTGTACCCATAGAGGTACTGAAAGATTGTATGGAGATTTGTTACTTTTGTGGTTGTTTATGAACTATTCTAAAGTAATTCCACTTTAATACAATTCATTACATCTGAACAGAATTAGAAAAGTACCAGTTCTGCTGTGCTTCGCAGGACGAATCACGTTTGCTCGCGGCAGTCCCTCCCCCTCCCTGCCCCTCCCCCTCCCTGCACGCTCGCCGCTGATCACCGAGTGAGTCGGACTACGCAGAGCTCCGCCCACTGAACGAATCTTTTTAATGAACTGATTCTAGTGATTCGAGTCACTGAAATGAACTGTTTTGCCCATCACTACTACTAATACCGGAGTCGACTGCAGACAGAACTTTTTTGAGGCCGCCGCTGCAGGGTGCGCGCATGACACCGCCCCTCTCGTTCTCCCCCTGGTGGTCGGCTGACTGTTAGTTGAGGAAGCGCTTGATTTGATATGCAGCAGTGCACGCATTTTAAACGTCAATATCGCTGACGATCATGCTCATTTAATTGTGGCGGCCAAAATCGTGAGCGCGATTAAAATTCGATTAATTGTGCAGCCCTACCCTAACCTACCATATACCTTACCATATACCCTTACCTACCATATACCTTACCATATACCCTAACCTACCATATACCCTTCACCTACCATATACATTACCATATACCCTAACCTACCATATACCTTACCATATACCCTTACCTACCATATACATTACCATATACCCTAACCTACCATATACCTTACCATATACCCTTACCTACCATATACATTACCATATACCCTAACCTACCATATACCCTACCATATACCCTCACCTACCATATACCTTAACATATACCCTACCATATACCTTAACATATACCCTACCATATACCTTACACCCTACCATATACCTTAACATATACCCTACCATATACCCTCACCTACCATATACCTTAACATATACCCTACCATATACCCTCACCTACCATATACCCTACTTTATGAGAATGAGCCAAGATTGCGATGCCATTTTGAATATTCTCTGTGTTATATGGACACATATAAATCACAGTGGAGCCGCCACACACACACACACACACACACACAGGTTCTAGCCGCGGCTCGCACTGGGCGTTCCATCAGGTGATGTCATCCGCCGCACAACCAATCACTAGTGACATCATCACCCAGGGCAGGGGGAGGGGGCCCGGGGGAAGGGAAGGGGGGGGTGGGGCTGACATAGTAATTTACACACAATGCTTGTGATTACTTTGACATTACATTTGAATTATTATTGCATTGAAGTGACTGATTATATTGAGATGACGTAATCATGTCATAGTTTCACACATCTCTGAGGACCAGACATATTAAGAAACCCCCGACCTCGGACTTTTTACAAATGTCACCACATGGAGTCTTCATCCTCTACCGGTGCCATGGTGGTGAGGTTGTGTCTTATATAACCAAGACACCATGTCACAACACAAGGGTTGGTGGCAGTGAGGGGGGCGTCAGCTCTGGGGGCGGTGGGGTGTCACATGTCGCGGAGACGTATCGCGCCCCTGCCAATGACCTTGGCCGGATGTGTCACGTGACCTCCTGTGGGCATATCAACCAGGGTGCTGGCATGTTAGAAAACCTATGTAGTCGCTCAAGGGGGCCGGGACTCACACTTAGTGTGTGTGTGTGTGTGTATGCGATAGTGATTGTGTGTGTTTGTACATTTGTGTGTATGAGTGTGTGCATGTATTGTGTGTGTGCGTGTGTGTGTGTGTGTGTGTGTGTGTGTGTGTGTGTGGTGTGTGTGTGTGTGTGTGTGTGTGTGTGTGTGTGTGTGTGTGTGTGTGTGTGAGATAGTGATTTTGTGTGCATGTACATTTGTGTGTCTGTATTTGTGCAAGCTCTTCGAACATGTGTGTTTCTCTGTATGTGTGTGTGCATGCATGCGATCACGTGTATGCGCATGCGTGCGTGCAAATGGATGCGTGTGCACGTCAGGCTGCCATGGCAACGCCGGGAATCAGATCGGTAATTAAACAATCAGGTCAAGCTTTCTTGTTTCCCCAAGACTTGTGTTCAAAGGAGAGCGAGCACGATTAGCGTCGCTGGGGGACTAGAGGCTAGAAGCTGGGGGCTAGAGGCTGGAACCGGGATACTGGAGGCTAGGGGCTGGAGGCTGGTGGCTGGAACATGGAGGCTGGAGGCTAGGAGCTGGGGTCTAGTGACTGGTGGATAGAGTCTGGCATCTAGAGGCGGTAGCAACTGTCTAGAGAGGCCTCGCGGAGCAGCTGTGCACTGTAGCCAAGTGGAGGCCATTATTATTGTCAGTAGCCCTAATAATTAGCCATAGTAACGGTACGACCCACAGGGAGGATCAATGAAAACCGCACAGCAGCACCATGTCGCCCGAGCTTTGGATGGACACACACACACACACACACACCTATCCACGGTACTTACAGGGGCTAGGGTAAGAAGGGCGATCCTAAGAACAATGATAATTGCAATCAATCCGGTGGTAATTCAATGGCCCGTTTTACTGCAGGGACCTTAGTATGCTGGGCCAGGGTTCGGGGGTTTAATGACAAGTTAAAGCGAGTGCGCCGTGTCTACGTGTGTGTCACTATGCCACGTTGTCTGCAGCAGGATTCGTGGTGGACGTAACAACTCTTATTAACCTAGTAGACAGGTTACCCACTCCCTCATTAACTAGAAAGACAGGTACCACTCCTCTTAACCTAGATAGACAGGTAACACTGTCCATTAAGGATCTGCGTTCTTCTTGGTAGAATGCGTAAAGGTTATTTCTTTTAGTTTGTCCATGGCTTTGATTAGTTTATTTTGACAGTGTAGGGAATTCGCTGAAATTCTAATAGTTCAAATGATGTTTACTTGAGGGAATACATATTCAACAGTTAAATGCTGTGTGTATTTTTTTGGTTTTACTTGTTTTACTTTCTCTGTCATTTTACCGCGGCTGTCAGATTGCAGTGATTGTCCAACTGTCAAAAGTGACACGTTGCTAGGTTACGGTGTTCACAGCACAAGGCTTTCAGCAGAGGGTTCAACTCCATCGGCTTGTGGAAATGTGCCTCGGCAACTTATGGGCAATTGTCAATTTCCGAGAAATTTGTCTGCTTTCAGGTAATTGAGTAATTTCACATCTCACCGGCCGCCAGACAGAACAGAATAGAACACCAGACTCAAATAGAGATTATTCAGAATCAGGATTTATTGACTTTTACAAACAAGGAATGACTTAGTTTTTACAAAGAAGGAATGAAATCGGTGCATAACATTGAACATTTAACAAAGTAATATAGAAATTCAACCAAAAAAAATCTATAAATGGTTTGCATTTATATAGCGCTTTAATCCAAAGCGTTTTACAGTATTGCCTCACATTCACCCATTCATACACCGACGGCGGTGCCAACCATGCAAGGTAACAACCAACACGTCAGGAGCAGTTAGGGTTAGGTGGTGTCTTGCTCAGGGGACACCTCAACACTTAGCTAGGAGGCGGAGCCCGGGGATCGAACCGGCAACTGCTCTTACCTCCTGAGCTACTGCTGCCCCCGTTAAAAAAATTATAATAATAATAAAAAATGAGCAATTAAAAGGTGCAATCTAAAATGTGTTGAGAACATTGTTTTGTGCTTAACACAGCACTGTTGCAGATGCCTCCTCGCACAACCGCCTAATTCTCTCCTCCCTGTATAACAGACACAACTCGTTCCGGCGCCACCTGCCCCGCCAGATGAACGTCACCAGCATGGACTTCAGCATGGAGGCGCTGCCCGTGCGCCAGTCCTCCGCCGTCAGCATCGGCCGCATCAAACCCGAGCTCTACAAGCAGAAGTCGGTGGACTCGCAGGACGGGGAGCCCCGCGAGCCCCTGGAGCCCTGCGGCAAGCTCAGCTTCTCGCTGCGCTACGACCACGAGGAGCAGTGCCTGGTGGTGCGCATCCTGAAGGCCCTGGACCTGCCCGCCAAGGACTTCACCGGCACCTCCGACCCCTACGTCAAGATGTACCTGTTGCCCGACCGCAAGAAGAAGTTCCAGACGCGTGTGCACCGCAAGAACCTCAACCCCATGTTCGACGAGACGTTCCGCTTCGCCGCGCCGTACGACGAGCTGTGCGCGCGCAAGCTGCACTTCAGCGTGTACGACTTTGACCGCTTCCACCAGCCACGACATGATCGGCGAGGTGGTGGTGGGCAACCTGTTCGAGCTCTCTGACCTGTCGCGCGAGGCCGTTGTGTGGAAGGACATCCACGCCCGCCACCACGGTAAGGGGAACCCGACGCGCCGCGTCGCCGCCGGTTTCGTTTAGTTTGGCGCTGCGACCGGTAGGTAAGAATTCAGGAGCAAGATTTGTAAACTTAACAACCGCAAAAAAAAACATCCACTCCCTCCCCCTCTGCTCCCTCCCTTCCCTCCCTATGGTTCTCCATAGGGATTGACAGGCACGATGGATTCCCCGAACCAATCAGGGAACAGATGCTGTCCTGATTGGTCAGAATTGAGCTGGGAGCGGTCAAACAACTCAAAACAGCGCATTTATCACACTATCAATCTGACCGATGGCTCTGCCAAACAAATTCAACTCCGATACTACTCTCTGAAATCATACCTGCGGTGTGTGCCTTTGGGATCCCCGGTGCCATGTTTGTATGTTGAGACGTTAGCTAATGTCTAACTTGCCGGAGACTTAAGTGCGGTGTTACAGCCCCGGAACACACGAGGTGGCGTACAAAACACAATCACACGGAGGTCGACTGTGAACACAGCGGAGTTCACGGTTCAGTGAAAAATGGCCGTTCATGTTCTGCTTTGTTTATTTCAACAAACTTGCACCGTTACTGCATGTGCTGCTGCTGTGCAAACAAGCTGCAACTATTTCACCGCGGAGCGACGACTCTTATTGCAAAATGCAACCTCCGGAGCGCTGAGAGATACATTACGATTGTACGCGACAAGGGAACGACTCTGGTTGACTGCAATACAGTTTGGCCACTGACTTATAGCATCCATTAAGAAATAAACAACAACAAGTGTGTGTGTGTGTGTGTGTGTGTGTGTGTGTGTGTGTGTGTGTGTGTGTCTAAAAGCAGAACACTGAAAGATGTATTTATTGATTTGCACATGCAGTGCAGGTTTAATGGTTATTAAACCTGCACTGCATACGCGACCTCTATTGGCTGCTAATAACGCTGATTTAAAGAAAGAAAGAAATACAACGTATACAACACAATGTACAATCTGTGGGGGCAGGTTTTTGGTCATGATAGAGCTCGCTCTCTCCCTCTCCCTCACCCCTGCTCTGTGCTCTCTGTCTCCCCCTGCAGGAGAGTGTGGACCTGGGCGAGATCATGTTCTCTCTGTGCTACCTGCCCACCGCCGGCCGGATGACCCTCACCGTTATCAAGTGCAGGAACCTGAAAGCCATGGACATTACTGGCTCCTCAGGTGTGACACACACACACACACACACACACACACGCTCACAAACACCCGCACACACACACACACCTGACAGATGCCATCATACGTGTGTGTGTGTGTGTGTGTTGTGTGCACGCAGACCCGTACGTGAAGGTCTCGCTGATTTGCGACGGGCGGCGGTTAAAGAAGCGGAAAACCACCACGAAGAAGTGCACGCTGAACCCGGTGTACAACGAGGCCATCATCTTCGACATCCCCCCCGAAAACGTGGAGCAGGTCAGCCTGTCCATCACGGTGATGGACTACGACCGGTGAGAGAACACCCTCCATCTTTGGTTTGTCTTTCATTCAGTCCATCCATCCATTTTCTTCTGCGTATCCGGGGCTGCCCCTCCCCAAGACTTCCTTCTCCCGAGCAACACTCTCCAGCTCCTCCTGATATATGAGAGATATATAATCCCTCCAAGTGGTGTTCTGGGTCTGCCCCGGGGTCTCCTCCCAGTCGGACGTGCCCGGAAAACCTCTTAAGGGGAGGCATCCTAATCAGATGCCCGAACCACCTCAGCTGACTCCTTTCGACGCGGAGGAGCAGCGGCTCTACTCCGAGCTCCCTCCGGATGTCTGAGCTCCTCACCCTATCTCTAAGGCTGAGCCCAGCCACCCTGCGGAGGCTGCTCCGTTCTGCCGTTTGCATCCACAATCTCGTTCTTTCGGTCACTACCCAAAGCTCGTGATTTTTGCAACATTTAACGCAAATTTGACCGATTCCCGCCAAATCAGCACTAGCTTACAAATACGTTCCCAGGCAGTGGTGAATCAAAATTGGCTAATCTTTTTTATTGATTCTTACTGGGTAAATTACATCTGACTTGAATTAATTATATTATTTTTGACAACATCGCAATTATTTCTGCTGCTTTTAACGCACAAATATAAACACAGAAATTATCGGGAATTGCAGTGCAATTTTTTAGCATCGCTGCTGCAAAATTACACACTTTTGGCTGCGTCACAAAAAATCTTTTGGAGATGCTTTTATCCAACCCGACAGATAATTGTGATTTACAAAAAGCTAGTAGGGTGTGTGTGTGTGTGTGTGGGGGGGGGGGGGGGGGGGTTCAACATCTGGTTCAAGGACTCCTTCAGGTTGTCATAGCACATCACAATAAATGTACTTTATGGATTTAGCATCTTTGTTCTAGTTTTCCTCACAAACTTGTCTGCTGTGGAAACTAAGGATGCTGACTTGAATGCAGCGAGGGGGATCTAGCCACAGCTATTATTTACAAAATGTGATTAAAATAAAGTTGGTTTCATTAAAAGCCAGAACACAGCAGATAGCAGGGAGAGACAGCAGAGGGGGAACTGAGGGAAATTAGCAGTGTGTCAAAATCATTTAGCAATCATCATCTTCACTCTTCATCTCCCTCCCGGTGCATCAAAATCTGTGTGTGTGTGTGTGTGTGTGTGTGTGTGTGTGTGTGTGTGTGTGTGTGTGTGTGTGTGTGTGTGTGTGTGGTGTGTGTTGGTGTGTGTTGGTCTGTGTGTGTGTGATTCTACATGTATGTGTGTGTGTGTGTATCCACCAGTGTGGGCCACAACGAGGTGATCGGTGTGTGTTACACGGGGCCGGACGCCCAGGGCCTGGGGCGCGACCACTGGAACGAAATGTTGGCGTACCCCCGCAAGCCCATCACCCATTGGCACGCCCTCGGAGAGGTAGTGGCCCCGCCCACTCACACCAGACCACACCCCTTTCACACATACACACATACACACCAGAAGACACAGTTCACCTGACTACTACCTTGCTTCATGTTTATAACTGAAAAGTATATGGATTTATTAGAATATCCACAAAAACAACAAAAGTGGTTAATCACAGAAATGATTTGATTGACAGGCAGATGGAAAATTGTCGATGATATTTAACCCAATCAATTCCATGAGTTGTCAAGAAAAAATAGCAAACATTTAGAGTTTATCGCTGCAGAAACAGACTCAATGTTGTAGTTTTCAGTTCCAAACTATAAAATCAACAGGGGTTTTCTGGCTCTTGGTAAAATTGACTGTTAATCAAAACAATGAGACTTTTGCTTTTGTGAAATTAACTGAACTACACACACAGCCACAGCGATTACTGCATCTGTGTGTGTGTTTGGCTCAACACAATGAACTGTGATTTTGAACCGCGTTTGTCCACATAATCACAGCAGTCACAGTCCAGGGAGAAAGTCCCTGGACAACCCTCAGCGTCAAACTACCCACACACCCACACAGCACGCACACACACACACACACATGCACCTCAACAGGTGCATACACACAGATATACACACACACACACTCTCTCTCTCTCTTTTGTCTTGCAGTGGCCTGGACGAGCGGCAAGCTTCGAGAGTCAGGGGTCCTGCGCTTCGCCCAAGCCCCCCATGACGCCCTGAGCAGCACCCAACGGGTGTCACAACTAGGGTGTCACACGACTAGTGGTAGGAATCGTTGGGAATCCTGTGATTCGATTCGATTTCGATTCCCGCGCCTCATCACAACTCGGTTCAAGAGGTTTGTCGTGCACTTGGTCGAAGTTCTGCTGCCACACGGTGTTATGAGAAAAAAAATGACGAAAACAAACAGACGTTGACAACTATAGAAAGTATTGTATTTTTCTGTGTTTTAAGGTCAACGTTCAAACGTGTACTCAACGCCCTACTTAACGTCTCCAAGTGCTCTACAGGAATGACTATGCACAGCACTTAAGCGACACACAAATTGTGTTTCATTGGAATAATGATTGTTCTCTGCTCATTGTTATTCATCGTTAACAGTTAACGTTATACAGTCGTTCTCCAGAACAATTCACATTAAACTGCATTGCAATAAAATGCAACACGTTCAAATTATAATATCGCATATTGCATATTCACCAAGGCCGTCAAACAGACATCATCATCATTTTAACAACTAATTAAACAAAATTCATATCAGATGTTTTCTGGCCTCGGCGTACATCTATTGAGGCCAGTTCATTTCCGTTTTTGAAATGGCGGTACAAAGTTGAAGGTCCATCTCCCGGAGCCTATAATCGTGTACAATAACTCGTCTCATCTGATTGAGTCAACAGAGAGGGACTGTCTCCTCTACAACCTGCTGGCTATATGTCCGTCACACACATCTACGGCCCCCCGTGGTCCATTATACTGAAGAGTCGTCCCTCTTCAGAGCGACCATAGCGAGCATATGTAGCAACAAAGGCGTCATTCGCCGCGCAACCTCCTGGCCTTTGTGGAAACGTCCGGAGGGATGCAGGCTGATAGTTTAGTGTGGGACATCCGCCTTCCACATCTGCTCTGCTGTGTGAAGTGGTAACTGACAGATGTTGAGTGATTAGCATGTCGCTAATCACATGGATCTTGGACAAAGATCTAAAACCCTTGAAGGACAGGAGACCTGTATGGCGGAATCAATAGGAGTGCTAAACCTGCGATGATGACGTGTGTTCAGTATGTTCTCCGATTATAAAACCACGTGATTAGCCACTGCGAACCCCTTTCAGAATCTTACGACATCACAAGTGGGAGTGTCCACCCAGATGTATGCCAGACAGATCAGCCAACCTAGTCCACTACAGTCCACTGGGTAGGCTGGGAGGCTGATCTGTCCAGCAATACTTCTAGGTGGACACGCCCACTGGTGATGTCATAAGCTGGAGATTTTGGAAACGGCTCGCGGTGGCTAATCACACTCACGCCCGGCGGCATAATCGGAGCCCCTTTAAGACGTTTGTGAAGGCCTCCCTATTACATGTGGGCAGAAGTAGGACTTACTTTGATCAGAGCCTCTGATTTATGATTTCTGTTGATTGTAATCAGGTGTAAATTAGTTTACGGGCAGAAATCCTCCCAGATGATTGCCCCTATGAGTCAGCAGAATATGCACCTGAACGTATCATAGAGCTTGCAAGAAAGTTTAAAATATCGATATCATGTCTCATAATTCATTCAGAAATCTTAACAAGATTGAGGATTGAGAGACGAAACAATAAAACTAAATTATAGTCGTGTAACTGGAGGATATATCAGGAGCATTTGGAAAAGGTAGCCTTCAATAAGATTAGTATTTCTTCATTTAAAACTTTGCAATTCATTCTTCAGAAACACACTTTGACAGGAAACATGTCCGACACACTGGAAAGCAATCGCTTCCAATGTTTTTAACTCAACGTTTCAACTTCAACATCGTTTTTTTTTTTTTTTACATAGCGTCTCCATATTATTATTGCATTGCATCGAGCCATGTGGTCATTTTCCGTTCGAAACATTGCATTGACATTTACATGCGGGTAATAAGGAACTAATATGACGCCAACATAGCAAATACAAGAAGGCTATGAACTGTTATTTAACTTGCACATGGGAATAATGAAGCTGTTTTTCTGTGCACTGCCCTAATAGTAAAATGTCACTATTTTTACACGTAGCATGCATTCGCTCATAAAGAAATGTTCAACGAGGGCAGAAAAAAAATTAAAATGTATGAATATAGTACCAGTTATCAGAGTTATCAGAATTTCTAACTAATGCCGTGTTTACATGTACATATTGTCGTCAATCGTTTGTACATAAATGTGGGATCAAAACGATGGTAACTGTAGACTTCTATATATTACCGTGTCGTTTATATCGTTTGGTGATATTTTCTACGGCTCGTGCTCGTGATTACGTCCGATTATTCACATTGTCGTGTGACACAAGTGAAGAACAAAAACCGTGTTTGAGACGTTGTTCCGGTGAACCTTGAGGATGGGCGTGCTTGTGGTTTCATCTTGCATATCGGTCGAGTCTTTGTGGAGCAAAAAAACGCAGAAGAAGAAGAAGATGAATACATCGCCATGCACCGCGGTTACCAGGTGTACACTTTGTGATAACTTTTTGTATAATTACAAATACTTCAAATATAGTTCATTGTATCTGTTTCCTATGTATTTTGACTAAATAAAATAAAGAAACACATGGGAAACCATCGTGACTTCAACATTATTGTGTACAATTGTCTATTCCAGGGGTTCCCAAAGTGGGGGTTGCGAGCCTCCGGGGGGTCGCGAGATGATTTTCAGAATCCTCTTAAATGTACTTTTTCGTCTGACTTAACACCTCAAGAGGGCGCCAATGCAAAGTAGACGGGCTTTTGTTCGGCTGTTTAAGAAGTGTTCTCAGCCGCCGGTATGAACTGCGGGACGAGGTGCGCTTATTTCTGATGCATCATGGGTCCCCAGCTCGCTGACCACCTGACTGACCCTAACTGGTTAACTGCAAGGTGAAAACACAACCATCATGTCACTGAATGATAAAATCCGCGCATTCAAGAGGAAAGCGGATCGCTGGACTGCGCGAGTTGAAATGGGCAGGATTGATATGTTTCCTGAGCTGGAGGAATTCATGGAGGAAAATAATCGGAGTGTTAACACCGTGAAGAAGTCTATCACTACCCACCTTCAAGCCCTCCTGGAACACTTTAACAAGTATTTCCCCGAGGAAACGGCTCCGGAGAAATATGACGACCGCAAGTCATCTGTCATCCGACGCACTGGTTGAGCTGTCAAGTGACCGCACCTTAAAGACCGCTTGTCATTCAAAGACGCTTGCTGAGTTCTGGATTTCAGTGGCGAGATAATGTCCACAGCTATCCAAGGCCGCGACGGACGTACTGACGCCGCTTGGCTCTACATACCTGTGAGAAGAGACTTCCTCGGCACTGAAATATATTACAAATAAATACAGATCGCGTCTAAACGTGGAGGATGATCTCCGAGTGGCCGTCTCCAAAATTAAACCCAGAATTGACTTGCTGTGCTCCACGCATAGTGCCCACCCATCTCATCAGGTGACATTAAACATAGGAGCCTCATTCACAAAATGTACATTTACACCAAACAATGTTCACATGTTTACTCAGTGCTACAGTTTATGTTACTTTGTTCTGTGTAATACTGAGCTCTGTTACTTTGACGTATTCTGCTTTTATCTTATAGTAAATTGTTATATGTCAAATCATATCATGGTTGTCAGGCTGTTGTGTTCTTTTGTGTTGTCATTATGCCCGTGTTTGGATACGTTGTCTTATGTTTCAGTCACCTCCGGGGATAGTGGGGGTCATACGTTATTTTGGGGGTCGCGGGCTGAAAGGTTTGGGAACCCCCGCTCTATTCCAATGTTAAAATGTGAAAGCTGTAACCGCCAGAAGTGTTTCGATGCGGTTTTATCCCCGTGTGCTCGGTCAAGGGCTTTTTGGATCGTTATAATCAGCACGCATTGGTGAACCACAACGCTTTTGAACAAACCAAGGAAAAATATATTTCAAGTGGTTCTACTCCACATGGTCTGAAATATTATGAACAATCAAATGACTTCACTTTGAATAATGAACGTGGCAGCTGATCGTATTTTGAACGAGGCCACACTAATCAGTTACCAACATTTGACATTTCACTCGTAAAAGGATCAAATAAAATTAACATTGAAATTAACTTTGCAAAAAAATTGCAGCTTAAACAAAGGGGAACACAGAGCTGATAATCATCCGTCCAAAAACAACAACAAACACAATTTGAAGGCGGCAAAATTCGACCACATTGGTCATATTCTCCCCCCCACCCACCCACCCACCCACCGCTGGCTTCTAATTCCAGGTCAGAATTTTAATGTGCTGCCTATAAAATCTTGACACTCTCATTTAGCTCATGTCCCTCGGCTCTCATCCACAGCTAAATCCACCCGTTAGCCAGCACCGGCCTGCATACACCCGCTGCCTCGAAGCTAATACACTGTGTATCAGCTTCGAGGTTTCCTCCATTTTCCTGTCCAGCCCACCCTGCCCCAGTGCCCCCGTCTAACCACAAAGCCGTCTGCGTTTCGGCTCGTTTCCGCGGCTGACTGGCTACCTGTATGGCCGCCCCCCCACCCCCCCCCACCTGATACATTGCAATCACTCGAACGTGAGACTTTAATTGTCCGAACCGTGATATACATCATAATCGTGGCGCTCAGAGGCAAGGCACGACGGCGCCTCGTTGCGCGGTTTTTCCCGGCCCGTCACGTGTGGAGTGGCCCGTGGCGTCGGAGGAGGTGCGGCGTTGTGTCAGTCAACGAGATTCCCCCGTCGTCGGGTTTCTTTTCGTGCCACCGGTGTCCGTGACGCGTCCCATTGTGTGTCGTTTGTTTTGTTTCCCTCGTCACGGTGACGGGGTGGGAATAGCAACGGCTTATCCCCCCGGCGGGATCCGTCGGCCGTACGGGTTCTGTCCGTTCCATCCGTGTGTCAGAACCGCCAGCTGCACTCGTGTGCGATGCGCTCTGCAGTGCATTGGATGGCAATAAATAGACAATAAACCAATTTGAATCAGAATATGTAACATTTTATCAGTATAGGGCAAATGATTTTTGCTAGTTTGTATTTGAATATTAGAACGCTGTTCAAACACTTTTTTGAATGACACTCCATTTTTCCTTTTTCTTTGAGAGCTGGCTCGTATCAATACTTCATTTTGGCAGCTAAAATGAGAAGGGCTAATTCTGTTCCATGACTCGAGGTGAGACGGCGTCAAAGCTGCTCGCCAGCTAGCATCTGGATGAAAGGAATCGTGACCGAAAGCATTTCAAAGGACCGTCTCCGTCTATTCAATGTCAGCGTTCCTTTGATTAGCACACCGAGCGAGGACATTTTGGTCTTAACCTCGAGTAAGCTCGTTTGGATCCGAGGCATCAATAGCGAGGGGTTGGGGGGGGGGGGGGAAGTTGGTGTAGGTAGTTAGGTCCACATTAGTTTCCTTGGTAATGAAATCCACCCACTGCTTTGACTGCCCAAACCCACATTTAGAGTGCTTGGTTGTATATTTAGTCCGCACGCAAG
This sequence comes from Coryphaenoides rupestris, assembly GCA_002895965.2. Classification (NCBI taxonomy): domain Eukaryota; kingdom Metazoa; phylum Chordata; class Actinopteri; order Gadiformes; family Macrouridae; genus Coryphaenoides; species Coryphaenoides rupestris. The sequence continues at coordinate 23,496 of PIJE02002233.1, forward strand.
TTAACAGAGCCCGCGTGGCGACGGGCGGCAATTAAGCCATTGTTGCTTCCTGAATAGTTATTTGTGCCGACCGTTTAATGCCGACGTGTTTTATGCAGACTTTTGGAGAGGCTGGACCCTTTTTTGTCGACAAAGCTAGGCTTCTACTACATTAGCCGTCTACGTAATAATGATCAAGCAGAAGTTTGCTCCTCCTGGCTGTGGGACATACTGGGATGGGACAATCAATTGGACTAGTTGGGCATATTTGACGAATGTACATTGTAAAAATGTACCGTTTTAATCGTTTTATTCATGTATTTGTCGTTATCTGTTATTGTAAGCCTTAGCTCGAATAAAGATGGATTTTGTTCACATAACAACAGCTCCGAGATGCGTCCGATTTAGACATGTCCAGTTATCGCCCGTCCCCACGTCAAAAACGCTCAAAAACAAACCGTTTACTTTTCCGAGATGATTGTGCAGGAATACTGAAATTCTGAGGACATGGACTGCAAGCGGGAGAAGAGCTGTGGTTACCGATTCTATTCTGGGAGGCAATAGGCTGCAGGTAAACGGTTGGGGGAGACACTTATGCAATGTCACCGTCCATTAACACCAGTTAATGGCCCGTTTATGATCTCCTGGATTAATGCAGCGCTTATCGCTGCCTCTCGCTCGCGGTTATGGACCGAGGATTTCACACATCTGGTCTGGATCACATTTTGAGTATGTGGAAGAGGACACTATAGATCTAAGTTTCAAGCATTCATGTTTTTCTTAATATTGCCTGCCCTAAGCCACGATGTTTTAGGTGGGGAATTGGGAGAGAAACAGCCTAGAAAAGGTTGTTTTAATCTTCATATCATACATATCATACAGACATACATACAATACATACTATGGCTGTGAAACTAATCTAATTCATTCCACGTTTTGTTGCATTCATCCAGTTAAGCAGAGAGGGAGAGAGAGAGAGAGACAGAGAGCAGATAGGGAGAGGAGGACGTGAGCATGAATCCGTACTCCAGCAGTGTATGGACACGGTGAGTCAGAACGTGCGTCACTCTCAAACACACCAACAAGGGTCAAAAGGGTCAAAAGTGTTGCCGGACGTAGAACACCGTGCGGTCGTTGAACGCGCCTCGCTGGCCTCAGAGTGCATCTAATGTCGTCCTTATGTGAAAGCATTGCAGCGCAAAACACTCGCGTTGGGGTTCTTTCAGGTCAGTTGTGTGGAACTAAGATCCACGGCCCGTAATAACCACCGTTTTTCCAACCCTGAGCCTTAAATGTGCTGTGTGTGTGTGTGTGTGTGTGTGTGTGTGTGTGTGTGTGTGTGTGTGTGTGTGTGTGTGTGTGTGTGTGTGTGTGTGTGTGTGTCTGTGTGTTTAAAGACACTGACTGTTTAAAGTGTCCTGTCTTTGACAAAGAACAGGCCGTTTATCTGCGGTGTAATAATGCATGTACATGTATGCATTACAAGGTACAGATTAATTGACGTGTCAGGGTATATTAGGAGGACACACACACACACGCGCGAGTGTGCGCGCCATTGTGTAAGTGTAATGCTTCCTGGCTGATCCCACTGCGCTGGCATTTGAACTTGGCTGTTATCCATAACATTTAAAGCCTTTTCAACAATACACTCAAAGCGAGGATAAGCTATCAAGCACGCTAACAAGGCTAAACATTATAGCATTCAGCTGGAAAAGGAGAAGGAATAAACAGTTCTGTAAAAGGGAGAGTTATAGAAAACTGCTCCACGATAAAATGGTTCTCAGGCCAGTACCTTTTCACACATCGTTGTGTGAAATGCTTATTTCATGTTTACATCAAAAAATGTACTTATTTCAGAGTGTATATCACGAAATGTACCTATTTTATGTGTACATCACAAAATGTACCTATTTTACGTTATTAAAGTTATTATTGTATGTGTACTTTACAAAATGTCCTTATTTTATTTCCTGCTGAATAAATTCAAAAGACAATATAATTGGCGATAATCTGAGAAATATCCAAGTTGAAATCCCATCAACTGTCAAGATATTAGTAAGCGTGGTACTTGGGGGGGCAGTCAATCAAATGCATGCCCAGCCCCACGGGGACAGGCCCCTGGGTACTGGAGGTGGACATGGAGGGCAGGGGCCACAGGGGGCCAACACACTGCTATCACTCAACCCCCCCGGCGGCACCGGCTGGCCCTCCGTGCACTCTCCTGCTGGCCGTGCACGCTCTTAGTCTTATCACAGCTCTCTGGCTCACAGTGACCTGTGCTCCGCAAAAAGGCCAACACATCAGCTAATCTGATTGGTCTCTCTCTCTGTCTCTCTCTCTCTCTCTCTGCAATAGCTACACTTAGTCATTATAAACAGTGATCCGGAAGCATCCCTGACCCTGACAGAGGGTGGTGTTCTGGTGGGGGTGGTGGTGGTGGTGTTAGTGTGGGGGTGGAGGTGGCTTGTGGTGCAGGGATGCGGAGGAGGCCTGGGTTCTGATAACAGAGGTGAGGGCCAGGCTGGGGAGTGACAGGGATAAGATTGTGAACTTTCCAGGAGATATCTCCATAGATCCCCTTCGGGTAGGAAAGTGTGATGTGTGTGTGTGTGGTTGTGTGTGTGTGTGTGTGTGGTGTGTTGTGTGTGTGTGTGTGTGTGTGTGTGTGTGTGTGTGTGTGTGTGTGTGTGTGTGTGTGTGTGTGTGGGTGTGCGTGTGCGTGTGTGTGCGTGTGTGTCTAGCAGTGTCTAGTTCAGCATTATCAGTTACTCATGACCCCTGATTGAAAGTCAAAAGCAAAAGTTATATTCTACCTGTTTACTGGGTAACAGAGAGAGAGAGAGAGAGAGAGAGAGAGAGAGAGAGAGAGAGAGAGAGAGAATAGACTGCAGGAAAGTGAGAGAGAGAGCAAGAGATAGACAGGAGGAGAGGGAGTGAGAGTGACAGAGTGAGAGTGACAGAGTGTGAGAGAGAGAGAGCGAGAGAGAGAGAGAGAGAGAGAGAGAGAGAGAGAGAGAGAGAGAGAGAGAGAGAGAGTCCTACCAGAGAGTGCTGCAGACTGAGCAGTGTGTGGTGTGTGTGTGTGTGTGTGTGTGTGTGTGTGTGTGTACATGTGATGCATTCCATACTGTCTGTGTCATTCAACAACACACACACACGCACACACACACACACGCACATAACACACACGCACACACACACAAACAAACACACAACACACACACACACACACACACACACACACACACACACACACACACACACACACACACACACACACACACACTCGAGGAGCGCTCGCATGCTAGTAGGAGCCCCTGAACAAAGCCACCCCCCCAGACTCGAACTGGGCCAGGTGAGGCCAATTAAACCAGCCAGCCAACAAACACACACACACACTCCCACGGCTACCTTTCAAAGCCAACTCACTCCCACCTACTTGCGATAGCGTTCGTAGGTATCAATCTAGAGTGTGTGTGTGTGTGTGTGTGTGAGAGCCGTTCTCGTTTCCTTGGCTTGACTGGGAGAGTCTTAATTCCTTAAAGAGAACTGAGTTTCTGGGTTCACGTTTGTTGGGGTTCCTGTGTGTGTGTGTTGTGTGTCCTGTGCTGTGTGTATATGTGAATGAGGAGAGGCGACCGAGTGTGTTTGAGTCTGTTGCCGTGTGTGTGTGTGTGTGTGTGTGTGTGTGTGTGTGTGTGTGTGTGATTTGATTTGATTGCGTCACGTCAACAAACCACTCTCCACGGAACAGCAGCTCCCAGACAGCTGGGATCAGATCAATATCCACACAATAATTCATGTCATCAATAAACCGTTGGATTATGTTGTCATAAACAAAACAAACAGAAATTGTTTCATTTACTTTGCTTCTTTATCCAAAACAATTTGACGTTCTACCAGAATCAGAATGAGCTTTATTGCCTTAGTTTTTGCAAACAAGGAATGTGCTTTTGTGCGATTGGTGCTGAACATTGAACATTAAACAGAGTAAAGACATAGAAATTCAAAAGAATCTGAAAATATATATACGTATAGATATATATGTAACCCTTGGCCCGTTGGTCCCTGTCTGCAGGTATGTCTCCTAACTGGTTTAGTCTCTGGTTGTGTTTGTGTGGATGTCAGGGGAGACAGACTGGGACACGTGGTTCTTGGTTTGTGGTAGAGACAATAGGAATAGACTTTTTATTCTCTCTCTCTCTCTTCTTCCAGTTAACACAATTGCACTCCTCAGGTAAGTAGTCTTCACCTTCACAACACACAAGAGGGAACTCAATTTCTACCTGGTGCACAACAAGATGACTCCTTTTAACAAAATAAAAACACTTTGACTTTGGCACTATGGCTAAAAGTAGCCCAACACATGACTAACAACTCTGAGACAACCTCACAGGATTTAAGTACAAAATAAACTCAGAAACTGGCTAAACCGCCTCATTATACAAACAAACATCTGAGTATACTGAACATTAGAACATAATAGGTGGATGGCTTATTTTAGTGAAGATATTGAATGGATTGTGCAACCCATGCTTCACACTGAGGACCACCTGAACCACAGACAAGAGGGAACTGAGTTCTACGGTGGCTGCGCAGCCAGAAGGAAAATGCCCAAAAGAAAATAAAGTCTGCCACCGAGTGGTTCACTTTTAGACCAGATTACATTATATATACTATATATATATATATATATATATATATTAAACTCCCGGAGAGCTCCATGTAGACCCACGCAGAGTGAACCTTATGTGCTGCTGTCAAGGTTACAGCCAGACGGTATCAACGAGACACTTTCTCTGTTTGATACAACTTCCAATTACAGAATTCCTCTAAATGTCTATGGTGCGGTCTGTCGTTTTGTGTTTGACCTCTCGTCTCTGAAAAGAGGCACTTTATCGTAACTTTTTTGGAATATTATGATCGCCTTCAGTCACAAGAAATGCCTGACGGTGTCACCATTTTGAATTCAAATTAAATTTATTTTATTTCTATTATTATTATTATTATTATTACACCGTGTGATCGTACACCGTGATCGGGATAAAACGTGGGCCATGAGGTGTGACTAGAAGGCATTATCTTAATGGCACTAAATGGGTGACAGCAGATCAATTAACCACACCTTGTTGCTTGTCACTTGATAACTAGTTGTCTGTTAATATTGAAAAAAGTATATATATATACCAACCCTGAGCCTTAAGTGTGTGTTGTGTGTGTGTGTGTGTGTGTTTCTATGAATGACCAGTTTCGACTCCTACGCTCCGGTGATTCATTCTTGTTGGGGTTCGCAGAGAAAATACCGGTCCTGCTCCTATAATTAGCAGCGCGCACATGCAAGCACGGACGTAATCGCGCCGTCGAGGTGACTCACCACGCTGACCGAGTTTACCCAAGAACTCCACGGCGGTACTTTCACCGGTGAGCTGGTGTCAGCCCCCGGCAAAGTCTAAAGCAACGGCGGCAACCCGGAAAAGAAAAAAAAAGAAAAAACATTGTCGAAAGTGACAGATCTGTGACTGCGTGTCGGACGTGGGGGTGTGAAGAACAACGCGTGGTGGAAATTGAGAGCTTTGCCGGGGATATTTTGAAGATTTGAAGACTGTGGAACAAAGCGACAAGGAATCCCCCCCCCCCGTCCTTTCCCTACATCGGCAATTTCCCTGAACCAAACGTGAACCCAGACTCAAGTGGAGTTCTCTTTAAGGAATTAAGACTCTCCCAGTCAAGCCAAGGAAACGAGAACGGCTCTCACACACACACACACACACACACTCTAGATTGATACCTACGAACGCTATCGCAAGTAGGTGGGAGTGAGTTGGCTTTGAAAGGTAGCCGTGGGAGTGTGTGTGTGTGTTTGTTGGCTGGCTGGTTTAATTGGCCTCACCTGGCCCAGTTCGAGTCTGGGGGGGTGGCTTTGTTCAGGGGCTCCTACTAGCATGCGAGCGCTCCTCGAGTGTGTGTGTGTGTGTGTGTGTGTGTGTGTGTGTGTGTGTGTACTTATGTGCTGGTGCCTGACTTAACCTGCGGTGCACCGATTAGCCAATGCACCACAAGCATACAGTTACCCACCCCACCCCCAGACTCTAACTGGGCCAGGTGAGGCCAATTAAGCCAGCCAGCCACCAAACACACACACACACACACACACACACACACACACACACAGTCCCACAGTAGCATCATGCATATTTTTTTCTTCATATGGCTCGAGGGGGGTGGTGGTGGTGGTGGTTGGGGGGGGGAGATCTAAGAGGAGACCGCTGCACAGAAGGAGGAGAGGATGGAGGAGGAGGAGGAGGACAGAGGTGGAGACGAATGTCCTGTCGGCGCGGAGGGGAGATCTGGTTTTATACCCGCTGTGGTCGCTCGAAGGTCCCTCCACAATTTGGCGGCGGGACGAGTCGGGCGGCTTTTGGAGATCAGCCTGATGGTTGGTGGAGGTCCGGGGGGTTTAAACCGCAGAGAGACACTCACTCACTTCTGGGTAGCTGTTATGGGTTTGTTTATGGTGGGTGTGTGAAACAGAGAGTGTGTGTTGTTGTGAATGAGGAGGGAGAGTGTGTGTTGGGGTTCCTGTGTGTGTGTGTTGGGGTTCCTGTGTGTGTGTATATGTGAACGAGGAGAGGGCCGACCGAGTGTGTTTGAGTCTGTTGCCGTTTGTTTTATGTGTGTGTGTGTGTGTGTGTGATTTGATTTGATTTGATTTGTGATTCATGATAAAAAAGTTCCTTGAGAAAGTGGAGATGCACGTCCCCTCTCAGGAAGCAGAAGTAAACTGCGGTTATTTGCGTCACGTCAACAAACCACTCAGTGTCTCTCCACGGAACAGCAGCTCCCACACAGCTGGGATCAGATCAATATCCACACAATAATTCACGTCATCAATAAACCGTTGGATTATGTTGTCATAAACAAAACAAACACAAAGCTTTATTGCCTTAGTTTTTGCAAACAAGGAATGTGCTTTTGTGCGATTGGTGCTGAACATTGAACATTAAACAGTAAAAACATAGAAATTCAAAAGAATCTGAAAAAATATCCAAAAAAAATATATGTAACCCTTGGCCTGTTCGTCCCTGTCTGCAGGCATCTCTCCTAACTGGTTTAGTCTCTGCGTTGTGTTTGTGTGGATGTCAGGTGAGACAGACTGGGACACGTGGTTCTTGGATTGTGGTACTAGAGACCATAGGAATAGCCTTAATATTCTCTCTCTACAATTCCGCTCCTCAGGTAAGTAGTCTTCACCTTAACAACACACAAGAGGGAACTCAATTTCTACCTGGAGCACAACAAGATTGCTCCTTTTAACAAAATAAAAACACTGACTATGGCACTGTGGCTAGCATCTCTGCGACATCCTCACAGGATTTAAGTGCAAAATAAACTCACAAACTGGTTAAACCCGCCTCATTATACAAACAAACATGTTAGTAGACTGAACATTAGAACATAATAGGTGGATGGCTTATTTTAGTGAAGATATTTAATGGATTCTGCAGCTCATGCTTCACACTGCTTACCTTAACAGACAAGAGGGAACTGAATTTGTACGGTGCAGAGCCAGAAGGAAAAGCCATTGAAATGCCCAAAAGAAAATAAAGTCTGTTACCTAGTGGTTCACTTTTAGACCAGCTTACATATATATATATAAAATATAAAACTCCCCATGTCGATTATGTGCAGAGAACTCCATGTAGACCCACGCAGAGAGAACCTTATGTGCTGCTGTCAAGGTTACAGCCAGACGGTATCAACGAGACACTTTCTCTGTTTGATACACACAACTTACAATTCCTCAAAATGTCTGTCTAAGAGAGGCGCTTTATCGTAACTTTTTTGGAATATTATGATCGCCTTCAGTCACAAGAAATGCCTGACGGTGTCACCATTTTGAATTCAAATTAAATTTATTTTATTTCTATTATTATTATTATTATTATTACACCGTGTGATCGTACACCGTGATCGGGATAAAACGTGGGCCATGAGGTGTGACTAGAAGGCATTATCTTAGTGGCACTAAATGGGTGACAGCAGATCAATTAACCACACCTTGTTGCTTGTCACTTGATAACTAGTTGTCTGTTAATATTGAAAAAAGTATATATATATATATATATATATATATATATATACACACACACACACCCACACACCACATCCTGAACGTATTCTACCAGATGTCAGATACATTAGATCCTATCACCCATGGGCTATGTTTATTGTCACCACAGGATCAACGCTATCCTGTTTTTCATCTGAGTTAGCAGTGGTGGCGGTGGTGGAGAGGTGATGGGGGGGGCAGACAATCTCTTGTTTGCAGAGATGGCCTCTCTCTGTGGTCACTATGGAAACCTGTGGGCGCTCTGTGGCGTCTGGAGGACTCTACACACAGGTGCTGAGCGCACGTGAGGCGTGGAGGCGAGAGGCAACATGAACATGAACACGGACTCTCGCTCGCTGAAATGCCTTCATGGCCCTCTGGCCTCCTCTAGAAAGAACCCAGTGGTCCAAACGTCCACGTCCAACTAAAAATTCAAAAGTAGGCCTTACGCGTCTGACAAAGATGATTGCTGGTAGGCTGATCTATCCAGCATACTTCTACGTGGACACCACTTGTGATGTCAAGTGGGGCCATTCCAACCGGTTTTTGAAACCGCTTGGAATGGCTAATCACACTCACACCTGGTGGTGTAATATGAGGTGGTGTAATATTCTCTGCCGTAATTACCACAGATCCTTTGAATTGGACTTTTCCAGCAATTGCTCTCCCATGTGTACTGCACCTGCATGCTACACACTGGGCTTCTAGCGACGCCAAGTGAGTTTCAACCAGTGGTTTGTGCTACCTGTTGCCATGTGCAATATTATGTTCAAATATACAAACGACAACATTTTGTATTTGTTAGTTTTCTTTTCATTTAAAATATTTTATCGATATCTTCACAAACACGAGCTGAGTGGGGCTGCGAGGAATAAGGAATAGGGAACAAGTCCCATGAGTTGAAAGAGCAGAAACCTGATGCTTTCACCTCCAAGTACCATGCAAATTCAGTCAGGCAATAAACTCAATGCTCAATACCCACGAGAGGTCCTTTAACATTTCTAAATGTCTAAAACAGTGTTGCCCAAACTATGGGTCCCGACCCAAATTGGGTCGCAGACCCGTTGGGAGTGGGTCGCCAATTTAGATGTCATGGCAACGCATTATGTATTTTTGTATGTTTGGGTCCCAGGGAGACACCAAATGTATCTTTTGGGTCCCAAGATGCAAAGGTTTGGGAACCCCTGGTCTAAAATGATGGTGTACTAGCAATTCCCAGACGTTGTTGCTGGGTTAAGTTACCTGAATATGTACCCCTTGCATCGCGCCCATAGTGTGTGGAGAGAGAACCACTTTGCCCTGATGCCGGTGAGGCTAATTGTTGCCAAGCAACTGATATAAATGTTTAAAATCGTTTGCCTTTCCTTATCAACTTCTTTTCAGCACATGGTCTCACGCCATTTGCCAATCAACGAAAATAGAACACAACGTGAATGAACTGATTGACTGATTAAATGATTAAATGTTTGATTGACAAGGGTTTTAACCTAAAGCTCTGGTAAAGTAGCTGTACATGTTTGTCAAAACACATACATATTATAGATTTTCTTCTACACATTTTGGGGTTACTATTTCTATTTACTATTACGATATATTCGAATGATTGTGTTTTGATATTGTCATTGTTATTTTAAACATGTTTTTATTCATTCGACGACATTTCCAGTGTTCAAGTTTACACAAGCAATGCCGTCGTAGTTGCAGGATTTTCAAAATAAACGTGTCCAAGAAGAAAAGCAAATGTAAGAAATAGAAATATATCTGGTCTGGTCTGAACTGCAACGGACCTACACCCTTTGGAGTCGCTTTGCCCTTCAAACCTCCAGACATCAAACTCCGTATCTAAACAAACTGCAGACCCCCTGGGACCCGGTGGTCCCCGATATTTCCGTCAACGCGCACATTTTCCCACCCCCGTGTAAAGAATGCAGGACAACGTTCCCCTGGCCTGCAGCCTGGGAGGCTTGGAGACCGAAATAGCTCCACCCGGGGGTTGGGGGGGGGGGCTCAGCTGTGGACACACCTGTCGTACCTTCGCATCTCCGCGGCATTTAAAACGCAGCAAACTGGCCACTCGCCAATTAGCATCGCCGGTGTTTGTGGAGGGCTTTAAATAGAGCCCACCGGGCAGACAGCTGCACTGTTGACATGCCCGCCAAAAAGAGGCTTGCATCGGAGAACCCGTCCCAGCCAAGTGACCGTCTTGGTTAAATAACAACAGAAGCAAAATGTCTTTAATCACTCCCCCCCCCCCCCCCAATCAATGTGCAGAGAACCCGAGTTGTTCTGTGGTTTATTTATGCTATTTATACAACCTGACAAACAAGTCATGATCATAACAGTGGATGAAATCCAACCAGAGAGAACAAAAAAAACCATGTGATTGTAATTGCTGTGGCCTGTGTTACACCCTTAGACCAAAACGATCGGCAATCAAACAAACGCACGGTCACACAATATGTGCACAATAAGGAGTAGTCCAAGAAGTGTGTGTGTGTGTGGTGGGGGTGGGGAGAGGTCAAATAGTCCATTAAAACCACAACAAAACAGAGGCTAAAGATTAGCTAGTGATGGGGCCTTATATATACGTGCGCTTTCAGGATTACTTCCAGGACCCGGACTTGCCCTTGGCTCCGCGGCTCTGCGTCTTGGGTGCCTTGGAACCCCGCTGGTGGTCGCTGACGCGGTTACGCAGCACATAGATGTCGTACTTCTGCCTCTTCAGCCTCTCGGCCAGCTGGAACTTCTCGCCGTGCAGCTGGCACAGCCACTGCCACAGCTCCTGCGCCTTCTCCGCCAGCTTGTCCTGGCTCAGGTGCTCGATGTTGAGCGGCTTGCGGCGCTCCAGCAGCGCCTTCTTCTTCTCCTCGCGCGCCGTCAGCTTCTTGCCCTTGCGCGCGTCCGCCTTCTGCAGGTAGCTGCCGAAGGACTTGTTGGTGAACATCATCTTCTTCTTCTTGGCGTCCTCATCGGCGCGCACCTTGGCCGCCTCCTCCTCACGCCGCGCCCGCTCCTCGGCCAGCCGCGCCTGCCGCTGGCGATCCTGCTCGCTGCGCACGCGCTGCTGCTCGTTGCGGTCGGAGCGGCGGTGCTCAATGCGCTCGCGCAGCGCCACCAGGTCCTCCTCCTCCTTCTGCCGCGTGGAGAAGTGCAGCTCGATCAGCGACTGCAGGTCGTTGAAGTCCTTCTCCACGCGCTTGCGGTGGAGGTCGTCGAAGTCCACCTTCTCGCCGTCAGGCAGCTTGGGCGGGGCGATGTTGGGGATGTACGTGGTGGTCTTGGGCCGCGGCTTGGATTCCTCCTCGCCTTGGGGGTCCGCGTCTGCCAGCTCCTCGTCCACCTCTCTCTCGTCTTCCTCCACCTCCTCCTCCTCCTCCTCCTCCTCCACTTCCTCTTGCGCGTACTCCTCCACAATTTCCTCTGTGTCTGACATGGTGTTGCTGTTGGTCAGTGGAGTCCCACAGAGAGAGAGAGGCAAAGAGATGGCGAGAGATGCTGGGATGCTTTCAGAGCAACTGGTGTCCTGCAGTCAACGCGCGAGTCGAGTGAGACCTCCGGCTTGGAGCTGAGATGTTTTTGAGGGGCTTCACTCGACCATGTGACCACCAGATCGCCGGTTCAAGCTCTCCAGTGTGTGGCCAGGGTCAACGGCGGGGGGGGGGGAGATGTCCAGACAGATGGAGCTATAGGGAGGCTATTTTCTCCATGGAGGTTAGAACATGTCCACAACCCCCAGCCACCCCCACCATCTTTATTACTTTGTAAGGAGAAGATGAGGAACTATTTCCGATGCACAACAGATGCGTGCACGCTTGTGCTCCCCAGACAGTTATTATCTCTGACTTTTCTTTTTTTTACAAAGGAGCAGGAATGTTGTTTCAACGTGTACAGGAGGAGTGTACAGAACAGCAGCGTTGACAAAAGATAACGTTATCCGATAACGTTATTACGAGAATAGCAAAGTGCAAACCTCAGATTGAGGCCACGTTGGGTCTGTTGACACATGAACTTTGCATTGCTTTCATATGTGGAGGACGACTTTTGTCCAAAGCGCTCGACAATACTCAATACTGAGTGTGCAGACATTCTTGGCATGCCCCTCCCCGCCCGGGAATCAAATGTGTTTTGAGCAAGTGTGTGTGTGTGTGTGTGTACAGTATGAATGTGTGCGTGTATGCATGTGTATTCTTGCATGTGTGTGTGCGTCTCCACGTCCGTGCGTGCGCGTGTGTAAGTGTGTCTCCGTGTGTGCATGCGTGTGCATTAGGTGAGTGAGTGTGTGCACTATACCCATGTGTGTGTTTGTGTGTGTGTGCATGTTTATTCTTGCATATGTGTGTGTGTGTGTGGTGTGTGTATGTGTGTGTATGTGTGCATTAAGTGAGAAGGTGTATATGCTTGTGTGTGTGTATATATGTATGCATGTGTATTCTTGCATGTGTGTGTGTGTTTTAAGTGAGTGAGTGTGTCTCCATGTGTGTGTGCACTAAGTGAGAGAGCGTGAACAGTATGCACATGTCCCTGTGTGTGTGTGTACGCACGTCCATGTGTGTGTCCATGTGTGTGTGCGCGGCTCCCCACCTAGCAGGTGTGTCCAGATGTTGCCCGTCTCGGTGTGGATTTCTGAAGATGCTCTTGAAGCAGGCACGGAAGGAAGGCATGGGCGGCCGGTTGGCCATGCAGCAGGTAGTCGTTGTCCTTGAGCCAATCAGGCAGCACGTCGTGGGGGATGACCCGCCACCGGCCCTCCCACACCTGATTGGTCGGATTCAAACACAGGTTAGCCAATGGCGGCGTTCGCTCGTCAATTTGATGGGTTTGAAAATCCTGCACCACTAATAATCCCAAACCTATATTATATATAGTCAACCATATTTTAGTCAATTTGTTTAACTGCACTATTCCCCCTGAAATGGGAACTTAAAAAAATAGGCTTGTGTCTGTGTGTGTCGTGAATTTTATTTACAATGATTGATGTTATGAAAACATGTATGTGTGTGTGCACACACTTTTGTGTAGGCGAGTGTGTGTGTAGTCCTATATTATATAGCACTATTGACGTCACGCTAACAACATGATAAACGCTGTGAATGGAGGATGGACGGAGAGGGGGAAGCATGGAGAGAGGAGAAGAGAGAGAGAGAGAGAGAGGGAGAGACGAGAGGAGAGAAGAGAGGAGGATGAAGAGAGAGAGAGAGAGAGAGAGAGAGAGAGAGAGAGAGAGAGAGAGAGAGAGAGAGAGAGAGAGAGAGAGAGAGAGACAAAGAAATAAAAGAGGCTGACATTTTGTCTCCTAATGATTTCCCTAATTTGAAACCTGCTGCTAAAGAAGTCAGCAGACAGGGTTCCTGTGTGTGTGTGTCTAGTGTGTGTGCTTGTGGCGTGTGTGTGTGTGTGTCCGATGCATGCATGCATGCATGGATATAATTTTAGACCAGCGTGCTGCAAGTTCATGTGGGTTCGCATTTCCAGCGGTGTCATCTCCACACCAGTCAGACTCTCCCTCTCTCTCCCTTTCTCCCCCTCTCCACTGCCCCATGACTTCTGCTTAGCTTAGATAACTTGTGACAAAAAAACTCCTTTCTTCTGCAATCTCCGTCAGTCAGGGGAGGGAAGTCTTTTTTCGCCCACGGTGGTCTTTTAAACTTGCCCTGTGGTACCCTTTGCGTTTCCACCGCAGCCATCACTGTTTGCCGTTTCAAAGTAAGTTTGAAGTATTACCAAGTGGCTTAAGGATTAAAAGTCTTCCATCCGCGTGTCAACGAACCCACAGAGCATCAACATTCCTCTGAATGTTTTGAACGAAGACTTAAACAGTTGCACCGTTGTACCAGGTCCAACTCTCAAGTGATTGACGTTTTACGTTTGTGTGTGTTTGTTATCAACCAATCAACCTGTGGGGGGGAAACATTTAGCGTTCCCCCGTTCATGAGAATCCACTTGCCTTCGATTCCTTCTTTTGTTCTTCTTTCTGTGCACTAAACTTCGTTAATCTGTTGCCTTCTGAAAGGCTTAAAGGGTGAACGCTAAACTGTTATTTACAGAAAAGTTAGACCACTGAGGTCATTGCTCAAACTGATCAATGACCCCTGAAAACTTCTCAAAAATCTACGAATTTTCCAGGATTTTTCTCGTTTATGTAGACCGGGATTTTTTGTAATGTTTTGAACACAAATTACAAATGTTGTGTATAACACACATTTTCGATAAAAAAAGCTATCAACTACTACATCTTCAGACAGCGTCGGCGTTCGTCATGTTTCTCCTCAGTAGGAGGCACGAGGGGAGATGCTGAACATGCAAATGTTAAGAGGAAGCCGTCGTCTGGTTTTCCCTTCCCCAGAAGGGGAACCTCAGCCAGCTGTTGAACCCCCACCACCACCTCCATCTCCACCACCACCACCACCCTCCCCCTTGAAGAAGTTTAAGCTTATTTTTTATTTAAAGGGTTGGGATTTTGCTTTGGGGGGGGGGGGGGGGGGGAAGAGAGAGAGCGAGAGCGAGAGCGAGAGCGAGAGCGAGAGAGAATGTGTGTGTGTGTGTTTGCCCACCTTGTGCACAAACTCCTCCATCTTCTCCATGGCATGGTGGGCCTGCAGCAGCGGAGTCATCCCCATGACCCTTCGTCGCTGCTCTTCTCCTCCGCCTCCTCCTCCCTCCTCCTCCTCCTCCTCACGGTGCTCCCCTCTCCCCTCCTCCTCCTCCTCCTCCTGCTGCTCTCCTCTGCTGTCATCTTTTCTTCTCCTCGCTTTCGCTCTCCGGGACGCTCTGAAGGCAGAAGATAACACCCAGAGACGGGTTTAGACGCCATGGTAACAGGATTACAACATGTGAGACTTCACTGGGTCACATGTTGACACAACGGAGATGCCTCCACTTGGCAGGTTAGCAGACTTTGAGAGGAATTATAAAGTAAAAGAGACTTCTGGTAAACAACGACAAAATGTTTAATAGGACACATGAATACAACAACAGACACACACGAGGGCTGAACCCTCTGGTAAAAACAAAAATAATACAGCATATAGAATTTTGACAGATATTGTGATTGCGATGTGAAAAATCATGATTGATGACATTTATAAAACAAACATGTTTCAAGGTGTTTTCTACAAAAATAAAATTGCCAGGCCAGGGCCTCTAGTACATTACAGCCCCTCTCTGGGAGACGTGGAGCTGAGCAAGACGGGTTCCAGACTCCGGGAGGTTCTGACGCGAGAACGAACGACACTGATGGATGCCCACCGTCACCGTGGTGACTTATTGTTCAAAACAATAGACGCGCACACACACACACACCGGCAAACACACATACGCATGTGCACACAGGCGTGTACAAGACACACACACACACACACACACAACACACACGTGTGCGTGCAAACAAACACACACACGCTCACAACACACAACAGAAATACACACTCGCAACACACACATGCCAGCAATGTCGATGGCTTACAGACAGAACCCAAACTGAAAGTTCTTCAGTGAAATAAGCAATAAATAATAAGTAACTGGATTAAGCTGTGCCTTGATGATGCCTCATCAATATTTCATTTCGCTCAGCGTGTGTGTGTGTTCGAGTCTTTCAGGGGAACACAATGGAGGAGGTTCCGTCTGGGGGGAGTGTGGGGATGGAATTAAAAAGCCCACCACTTGGAGATAAGCACACAACCATTAATCATTATTCACACACACACACACACACACACACACACACCACACACACACACACACACACACACACACACACACACACACACACACACACACACACACACACACACACACACACACACACACACACACACACACACACACGGGTACCAGGTGGAGCTAAAGTGACCGGTAGACAGAGAGGCTGAGGGATAGAGAGGGAGAGAGACAGAGAGATAGAGACAGATAGTGAAGTAGAGAATTGACAGAGTGAACGAGTCAGAAAGAGAGAGAGAGACACAAAGAGACGGGGAGAGAGAGAGAGAGAGACACAAAGAGACGGAGAGAGAGAGAGGCAGACAGACAAGTCGTGTTGCATTCATAATGCATGAGTAACCCAGTTCCAAGACCGCCAGCAGAAATACACTGTGTGTGTGTTGTGTGTGTGTGTGTGTGTTGTGTGTGTGTGTGTGTGTGTGAGCGTGTGTGTGTGTGTGTGTGTGTGTGTGTGTGTGTGTGTGTGTGGTGTGTGTGTGTCTCAAAAACACAAAATCTGTTGCCAGCACATTAAGATGAACTCTTGTTAGCATTTGCCAGCGCACACACACGCACACACACACACACACACCACACACACACACACACACACACACTTCATTGCATTTCAAGGCATGCATGCGGAGTACAAATGTTGTCTCATAAATCCTGTGATAGTGACTTGTAAAGCATAGATAAAGGCCTCCGAGAGAGTGTGTGTGTGTGTGTGTGCGTGTGTGTGTGCATGTGCGTGGGTGTGTGCGTGTGCGTGTGTGTGTGTGAGTGTGAGTGTGTGTGTTTGTTTTGAGAGTGATTGAGCGTGTTATTTGAACAAGGTGTAGACTCTTGACTGCCAAGTAATAACGTGTACCCTGCAGAGAGAGAGAGTGTGTGTGTGTGTGTGTGTGTGTGAGTGTGTGTGAGTGTGTGTGTGTGTGAGTGAGTGTCTCCTCCAGGTCTAACTTGATAGGGTCCTTCAAAACAACAACAACAAAATAGAAATAAACGCAAACACGGTTTTCAGGCCGTGTTTAGAGTACAAATGCAGTCATCCGACTATCATGAGTGGAACATGGAAGTGAGTGTTTTTGTCACTGTACTGTACCGAAGTGTCTGTCTGACTGTCTGTCTGCCCGCGTGTGTGTGCGTGCGTGCGTGCGTGCGTGCGTGCGTGCGTGCGTGTGCTGGTGCTTTCCGCTACACATCAAATATTCTACCGCTGGCAGTTAAATTACGGAAAAGCAAATAGCCTGACAGCCCAAGAATATTACAAAATGAACGACTAGAACGACGACGGGTTGAGGAGAAGCCTGGGACTTCATGAACGGTAGATATTAACGGTAGTCTATTGATGCAGAGGCAGCGATCCCTCGGTACCTGCCCGACTCCCCCACCACCGCCTGGAGTCTGCCAGCCGACGACGACTTCAGTTTATCTGTCACACTTGAGATGAGTACAACTGCAGAGAGACTTCGAGTATCGAAAGGAGGAGGAGGGGGGGGGGGGAGACGAGACAAGGAAAGGAAACCAATTGGATAAGGAAAGAAGATAATGGGAGATACTGAAGGAGAGGGAGATGATGGCAGGGAGGAAAATGACTCCGACCATGAGATAGACGAGATATGCGATGCCGCGATAGTGATTTGTTTTAAATACCAAAATGTCCTCTTAAACACGAGGCGTGTTACGGAGACCCTGGGACGTTAAACACCAACTTGGACTCCTTGGAGTGTCCGAACACATGAGTTCACCACGGCTGCTCTCCCGACAAGAGGGAACTGAATTTCTACGGTGCAGAGCCAGAAGGCAAAGCTTTCAAATGGCCAAAAGAAAATAAAGTCTGCCACCTAGTGGTTCACTTTTAGACCCTCTTACATATATATAAAATATTAAACTCCCGGAGAGCTCCATGTAGACCCACGCAGAGTGAACCTTATGTGCTGCTGTCAAGGTTACAGCCAGACGGTCTCACGAGACACTTTCTCTGTTTGCAACACACAACTTCCAATTACAGAATTCCTCTAAATGTCTATGGTGCGGTCTGTCGTTTTGTGTTTGACCTCTGGTCTCTCTGAAAAGAGGCGCTTTATCGTAACTTTTTGGAATATTATGATCACCTTCAGTCACAAGAAATGCCAGACGGTGTCACCATTTTGAATTAAAATTCCATTTATTTTATTTCTATTATTAATTATTATTATTATTACACCGTGTGATCGCACACCGTGATCGGGATAAAACGTGGGCCTTGAGAGGTGTGACTAGAAGGCATTATCTTAATGGCACTAAATGGGTGACAGCAGATCAATTAACCACACCTTGTCGCATGTCACTTGATAACTAGTTGTCTGTTAATATTGAAAAAAGTATATACATATATATATATATATATATATATATATATATGTATACATACACACACACCACATCCTGAACGTATTCTACCAGATGTCAGACTGGTGTAGAGATACATTAGATCCTATCACCCATGGGATATGTTTATTGTCACCACAGGATCAATGCTATCCTGTTTTTAATCTGAGTTAGCGGTGGTGGAGAGGTGATGGGGGGGGGGCAGACAATCTCTTGTTTGCAGAGATGGCCTCTCTCTGTGGTCACTATGGAAACCTGTGGGCCGCTCTGTGGCGTCTGGAGGACTCTACACACAGGTGCTGAGCGCACATGTGACACAGGAGGCGTGGAGGCGAGAGGCAACATGAACATGAACACGGACTCTCGCTCGCTGAAATGCCTTCACGGCCCTCTGGCCTCCTCTAGAAAGCACCCAGTGGTCCAAACACGTCCAACTAAAAATTCAAAAGTAGGCCTGACAGGCATCTGACAAAGATGATTGCTGATCTGCGGTGGATAGATCAGCCAATCACTTAGCTACAGTCCACTGGGCAGGCTGGTAGGCTGATCTATCCAGCATACTTCCAGGTGGACACCACTTGTGATGTCAAGTGGGGCCATTCCAACCGGTTTTTTAAACCGCTCGGAATGGCTAATCACACTCACGCCTGGTGGTGTAATATGTCTCCTCATTCTCTGCCGTAATTACCACAGAGCCTTTGAATAAAGACTGTTCCAGCAATTGCTCCACCATGTGTACTGCACCTGCAGGCTACACACTGGGCTTCTAGCGACCCCAAGTGAGTTTCAACCAGTAGTTTGTGCTGCCTGTTGCCATGTGCAATATTATGTTCAAATATACAAACGACAACATTTTGTATTTGTTAGTTTTCTTTTCATTTCAAATATTTTATCGATATCTTCACAAACACAAGCTGGGTGGGGGCTGCGAGGAATAAGGAATAGGGAACAAGTCCCATGAGTTGAAAGAGCAGAAACTTGATGCTTTCACCTCCAAGTACCATGCAAATTCAGTCAGGCAATAAACTCAATGCTCAATACCCACGAGAGGTCCTTTAACATTTCTAAATGTCTAAAACAGTGTTGCCCAAACTATGGGTCCCGACCCAAATTGGGTCGCGGACCCGTTGGGAGTGGGTCGCCAATTTAGATGTCATGGCAACGCATTATGTATTTTTGTATGTTTGGGTCCCAGGGAGACACCAAATGTATCTTTTGGGTCCAAGATGCAAAGGTTTGGGAACCCCTGGTCTAAAATGATGGTGTACTAGCAATTCCAAGACGTTGTTGCTGGGTTAAGTTACCTGAAGATGTGTCCCTTGCATCGCGCCCATAGTGTGTGGAGAGAGAACCACTTTGCCCTGATGCCGGTGAGGCTAATTGTTGCCAAGCAACTGATATAAATGTTTAAAATCGTTTGCCTTTCCTTATCAACTTCTTTTCAGCACATGGTCTCAGCCATTTGCCAATCAACAAAAATGGAACAAAACATGTTAATTAAAACTGATTGACTGATTAAATGATTAAATGTTTGATTGACAAGGGTTTTAACCTAAAGCTCTGGTAAAGTAGCTGTACATGTTTGTCAAAACACATACATATTATAGATTTTCTTCTACACATTTTGGGGTTACTATTTCTATTTACTATTACGATATATTCGAATGATTGTGTTTTGATATTGTCATTGTTATTTTAAACATGTTTTTATTCATTCGACGACATTTCCAGTGTTCAAGTTTACACAAGCAATGCCGTCGTAGTTGCAGGATTTTCAAAATAAACGTGTCCAAGAAGAAAAGCAAATGTAAGAAATAGAAATATATCTGGTCTGGTCTGAACTGCAACGGACCTGCACCCTTTGGAGTCACTTTGCCCTTCAAACCTCCAGACATCAAATGCCGTATCTAAACAAACTGCAGACCCCCTGGGACCCGGTGGTCCCCGATATTTCCGTCAACGCGCACATTTTCCCGCCCCCGTGTAAAGAATGCAGGACAACGTTCCCCTGGCCTGCAGCCTGGGAGGCTGGGAGACCGAAATAGCTCCACCCGGGGGGTGGGGGGGGGGGGGGGGCTCAGCTGTGGACACACCTGTCGTACCTTCGCATCTCCGCGCCATTTAAAACGCAGCAAACTGGCCACTCGCCAATTAGCATCGCCGGTGTTTGTGGAGGGCTTTAAATAGAGCCCACCGGGCAGACAGCTGCACTGTTGACATGCCCACCAAAAAGAGGCTTGCATGGGAGAACCCGTCCCAGCCAAGTGACCGTCTTGGTTAAATAACAAACAGAAAGCAAAATGTCTTTAATCACTCTCTCTCTCTCCCCCCCCCAATCAATGTGCAGAGAACCCGAGTTGTTCTGTGGTTTATTTATGCTATTTATACAACCTGGCAAACAAGTCATGATCATAACAGTGGATGAAATCCAACCAGAGAGAACAAAAAAAAACATGTGATTGTAATTGCTGTGGCCTGTGTTACACACCCTTAGACCAAAACGATCGGCAATCAAACAAACGCACGGTCACACAATATGTGCACAATAAGGAGTAGTCCAAGAAGTGTGTGTGTGTGTGTGGTGGGGGTGGGGAGAGGTCAAATAGTCCATTAAAACCACAACAAAACAGAGGCTAAAGATTAGCTAGTGATGGGGCCTTATATACGTGCGCTTTCAGGATTACTTCCAGGACCCGGACTTGCCCTTGGCTCCGCGGCTCTGCGT
The DNA here is from genome assembly GCA_002895965.2 of Coryphaenoides rupestris. Lineage (NCBI taxonomy): Eukaryota > Metazoa > Chordata > Actinopteri > Gadiformes > Macrouridae > Coryphaenoides > Coryphaenoides rupestris. The sequence continues at coordinate 44,378 of PIJE02002233.1, forward strand.
CTTGGGTGCCTTGGAACCCCGCTGGTGGTCGCTGACGCGGTTCCGCAGCACATAGATGTCGTACTTCTGCCTCTTCAGCCTCTCGGCCAGCTGGAACTTCTCGCCGTGCAGCTGGCACAGCCACTGCCACAGCTCCTGCGCCTTCTCCGCCAGCTTGTCCTGGCTCAGGTGCTCGATGTTGAGCGGCTTGCGGCGCTCCAGCAGCGCCTTCTTCTTCTCCTCGCGCGCCGTCAGCTTCTTGCCTTGCGCGCGTCCGCCTTCTGCAGGTAGCTGCCGAAGGACTTGTTGGTGAACATCATCTTCTTCTTCTTGGCGTCCTCGTCGGCGCGCACCTTGGCCGCCTCCTCCTCACGCCGCGCCCGCTCCTCGGCCAGCCGCGCCTGCCGCTGGCGATCCTGCTCGCTGCGCACGCGCTGCTGCTCGTTGCGGTCGGAGCGGCGGTGCTCAATGCGCTCGCGCAGCGCCACCAGGTCCTCCTCCTCCTTCTGCCGCGTGGAGAAGTGCAGCTCGATCAGCGACTGCAGGTCGTTGAAGTCCTTCTCCACGCGCTTGCGGTGGAGGTCGTCGAAGTCCACCTTCTCGCCGTCAGGCAGCTTGGGCGGGGCGATGTTGGGGATGTACGTGGTGGTCTTGGGCCGCGGCTTGGATTCCTCCTCGCCTTGGGGGTCCGCGTCTGCCAGCTCCTCGTCCGCCTTCTCTCTCGTCTTCCTCCACCTCCTCCTCCTCCTCCTCCTCCTCCACTTCCTCTTGCGCGTACTCCTCCACAATTTCCTCTGTGTCTGACATGGTGTTGCTGTTGGTCAGTGGAGTCCCACAGAGAGAGAGAGAGGCAAAGAGATGGCGAGAGATGCTGGGATGCTTTCAGAGCAACTGGTGTCCTGCAGTCAACGCGCGAGTCGAGTGAGACCTCCGGCTTGGAGCTGAGATGTTTTTGAGGGGCTTCACTCGACCATGTGACCACCAGATCGCCGGCTCAAGCTCTCCAGTGTGTGGCCAGGGTCAACGGCGGGGGGGGGGGAGATGTCCAGACAGATGGAGCTATAGGGAGGCTATTTTCTCCATGGAGGTTAGAACATGTCCACAACCCCCAGCCACCCCCACCATCTTTATTACTTTGTAAGGAGAAGATGAGGAACTATTTCCGATGCACAACAGATGCGTGCACGCTTGTGCTCCCCAGACAGTTATTATCTCTGACTTTTCTTTTTTTTAATGGCCCAGGGGAGGGGAGGGGGGGGGGGGGGGGGGGGGGGGGGGGGATACTGCAGCCGATCATATACCACGCCAATAGGAACATATTTAAGGTGCTTAAAAGCTTCCATTGACAGGCCAGCTTACATTCTCTCCCAATACCACCCCCCGCCCCCCCCCACACACACACACACAAACACACAAACACACACACACACACACACACACAAAATGCTGAATGCTGAAGCCAATAAGGAGTTTTTAACGCTCAAGACAGCTGTCACATTCTCCAGATTCCCTCAAGTAACGCACACGTCTAGAAGCCGACCAACCTGCACCCGGGATCCGGACCGGGGAGAGTCCCGGCTTACTCTAGATGGCTGAAGTTCAAGGTTTTTGTAATAGCCTCTGTCTTGTCGACTTTCCATCTCGTCAAAGATAACAATTGCCGCACGGAAAGAAAGACCTCAATGAGAAAGACCCTGACATGTCAGACATGTGTCCCTATTGCCTCTTCAGCCCTGCTGCTATTTTGAATGAGATTAAAAACATTCCATCAGATCTCGGACGCTGCTTCACGGAACGGGGTTAAGACCATACATCGCATCCCATCGGCTACGTCTCTGGCGGCCTTCACTTTAAGGAGCATGAAAAGGACACATGCATGGTTTTCAGTGGACCGGATAATTGACAGGGACAGTGGGATGGGTGGGTGCTCCCTGGCCTCCGCCCAAAGCACTCCTCCCTAGCTGTGAGTAACGTGACGCACGCACACACAACAAAGTCTAGCAATTAGACCCCCCCCTCCTCCCCCCTATAGGACGACGTGTCTGCCTTCACTCGGCATTATAAACACGCGGGTCCCGTGACATTATGCACTGGAGATGGGATTACAGGGGATTGAGTATAATGTGTGCGTGTATGCATGTGTATTCTTGCATGTGTGTGTGCGTCTCCACGTCCGTGCGTGCGCGTGTCTAAGTGTGTCTCCGTGTGTGCATGCGTGTGCATTAGGTGAGTGAGTGTGTGCACTATACACATGTGTGTTTGTGTGTGTGTGCATGTTTATTCTTGCATATGTGTGTGTGTGTGTGTGTATGTGTGCATTAAGTGAGAAGGTGTATATGCTTGTGTGTGTGTATATATGTATGCATGTGTATTCTTGCATGTGTGTGTGTGTTTTAAGTGAGTGAGTGTGTCTCCATGTGTGTGTGCACTAAGTGAGAGAGCGTGAACAGTATGCGCATGTCCCTGTGTGTGTGTGTACGCACGTCCATGTGTGTGTCCATGTGTGTGTGCGCGCTCCCCACCTAGCAGGTGTGTCCAGATGTTGCCCGTCTCGGTGTGGATTCTGAAGATGCTCTTGAAGCAGGCACGGAAGGAAGGCATGGGCGGCCGGTGGCCATGCAGCAGGTAGTCGTTGTCCTTGAGCCAATCAGGCAGCACGTCGTGGGGGATGACCCTCCACCGGCCCTCCCACACCTGATTGGTCGGATTCAAACACAGGTTAGCCAATGGCGGCGTCGCTCGTCAATTTGATGGGTTTGAAAAATCCTGCACCACTAATAATCCCAAACTATATTATATATAGTCAACCATATTTAGTCAATTTGTTTAACTGCACTATTCCCCCTGAAATGGGAACTTAAAAAAATAGCTTGTGTCTGTGTGTGTCGTGAATTTTATTTACAATGATTGATGTTATGAAAACATGTATGTGTGTGTGCACACACTTTTGTGTAGGCGAGTGTGTGTGTAGTCCTATATTATATAGCACTATTGACGTCACGCTAACAACATGATAAACGCTGTGAATGGAGGGATGGACGGAGAGGGGGAAGCATGGAGAGAGAGATAGAGAGAGAGAGAGAGAGAGAGAGAGAGACAAAGAAATAAAAGAGGCTGACATTTTGTCTCCTAATGATTTCCCTA
>PIJE02002233.1:65995-77822 GCA_002895965.2 Coryphaenoides rupestris
CGCACACGCCACTCCTGGTATTCTTTTTTCCTGTTCGCGCGGCGTAGATTTTCTTTTGTGTGGTGTTTCAGCATTGAGAAATTGCATAAGGTGCTGCTTAAACCGCTAAGGCATGCACGTCGAGTTCCATCAATGTGTGCCTGGTCATGTCGAGGTGTGTGTGTTGTGTTTTGCGTGCCTGTGACGCGTGTGTGCGTGGCGCTTTGGTGAGCCGATGTCACAGAGGCACACGGCGAAAACACGAATGGTTTGGCGCGGGTCATGTGATTTCGCGCACAGCGGTTTAAATGATTCCAGCGACGTCCCACACAAAGAGGGGGGCCATCCTTCCCAGTGAACCCGCGACCCCCGTGACATGGCCAGGGGACACAGGACACACACAGACCGCGGCACCACACCACCACACACACAAGTTAAATTCCTTGGTGGCTGGACGTGCAACAGCCGTAGCTATACTTAACTATGTAGACTATTCATGTTTACCAATCGATAGCTTGCATAATAAAAAATTATATTTGCGTCGTTTGCAGAGTGTTTGGTTTGTGCGCCGACAAAGCCTTATTGTCCGGCACGGCGCTGTGTGCAGTGGACGGTGTGTGTTTTTGTGACGTCGGGTGTTTGCATGTGGAGCACCACGATAGCAGCAGATGCCACGCAAAAGCACGCAGTACCGAACAACGCGCCGAGCGAAAAGATGTGTCAACGCCAGCCGGGCTCTTTTGGACCAGGTGGAGCGCCCCCCCCCCCCCCCCCCTCACTCCCGTGTGGATAGTTCCCCCCAGTTGGCTCTGTGTTCGCTGTCTCACATTATACTATATTATATTAGTCTCACCAGAGTCACAGCCAGCATCATTTTTATTTTACTTCTTGCAATATATTAAACCTAAAAGATATTTAGTGTATTATGATAACATGGACAAAGCAGCAGCTGCCAAACCACTACTGTTCAGATGCTAGGCTAAACATCCCCATGATGAAAGCAGATGATGATGGCGGTGGTGGGGGCGGTCGGACAACGGAGACGCCAGTTCCACATGACGCGTGTCTAAAGCTGGACCCCGCAAACTTAATGTGTGGTTCCACACTCAGACTGAAGGTTTACGGGGCCCCTGAGGAGAACGTCCCCATTGCGTTAACTTGGATGAACCTGTGGCACAAGCAGGGCGCGTGCGTGTGTGTCTGTCTACAACGCCGTAGGCAAACTTTGCGCCCGTTTGACTGTACGACGAAGACAAAAAAAAAGAGACAAAACAAGAAAATAGCAAGTTTGAGCATATTCTCTCTCTCTCTCTCGTTTCTATTCAGGCTGCACGTAAGATGCTTAGCGAAGCCTTTAAGCAAAATAGCGTCCAACAGGCAAATTTATGTAGGCCTGTCTGTCACACCTGTGTTTGGAGTACACATGTAGCCTACATACTCGTGTGTGTGTGTGTGGCCGTCCAATAACAAGTCATACAGGACATTTAAAATCTTGTTGTGAGGCAAGCACGCACACACACAGTCAGAGATGGCTTTGCATCCAAATGATGATCAATAACAGCTCTCTGCAGTTCTTAGAAGCTATGTTTAGCTGTTTGGATGTCTGGCACCGTCAGAGCCTTGAGTTCATCTCACACACACACACACACACACACACACACACACAAATTGTGTATGAGCGGAATTATAAAAGTTTCGCTTTTCAGCACAGAGCGCGCTATTAGCCAGACTGCAACAGTGCCTATGAAATATTAACATGATGACGTCATACTTTCTGGCACACAGACAAGACAACACCGTAATAAGCCCTTGCCCACTGCTAATTGTCACTGGCGTGGAGTACATGGTATATAATAGTGTATATAATAGTGTATATAATAGTGTATATGCTGTGTAATTACTCGTGTTGTGATCAATCAAAGTAGTTGGGGGGTAACTTCACTTTCTTTCGAGACCCGTAACATAACAAAGAAATAGTCGACAAACAATTATCTAGACAATTCCACATCACAGCACACCTTTAATCATCTCGCCTGATACACACTCCTGCAAGTGGTGACGTCACCTCACGTCACAATGACAATTTTGAGACGCTGGTACAAAAGAGGCTCACACTAGGGCCCCTTTAACCCCTGTAGCCCATGTATGACAACACAACACACGCGTTATAGTGTGTGTGTATATATATGTGTGTGCGTATATATATATATGTGTGCATATATGTGTGTGTGTGTGTGTGTGTGTGTGTGTGTGAGATCTCAATGTTGACAAAGCAGGGGGTGTCTTACAAAAAACAACAGTGCAGCCTTGTGATAAACAGTCAGTCAGTCAGTCAGACTGACTGGCTGACTGACTGGCTGGGGGGGTTTGTTTCCACCGAGCTAGCGGACAAGAGGCTAACAGTCCGCTAACCAGCCAGCCACACCGTCGAGGCGGTGCGGACGCGGGTTGACAGCTCGTCCGCCCGCGTCGTGAGGTGACGTTAAGTCACAATGAGTGACAACGGAACCGAATTCGGTCGGAAAAACGACACCGAATACAGCTAGCCGGTGAACACAAGTGGCGGAAAACAACGGGAAAAAGAAAAGTGTACCTTTGTATGACTGCGTGTGTGCCTTCTTGAACCTTTGTTCCTGTTGTTATTGTTGTTGTTGTTGTGTGCTCCCGAAAAGAGTTGTCGTCGTTGTTGTTGTTGTTGTTGTGGGGAGGAAGGCTCGGCTCTAGTGTGGCGCTCACGGCGCTGGCAGCCAGACTACACTGAGCGGCGCCGCGTTCCAGCTGCGCGCGGAATTCCCGCCTTCCAAGGCGAACTTTTCACCCAATGGGGGAACGCCCCCTGAAGGCGGAATTCACAACACGGAAAGTCACAGGTAACATGAGTGTGACGTCATTCCCAGCGCCAAATTCCAACCTATATTCATAGTCATAGTCATATTTATTCATGTCATTTTTTTTCATAAGTCTATATTATAAGCTAACAGTCGAGTTGCCCGTGTTCCTCGGGTTTGGGTGAGGTTCCCCCGAGAAACTTCCGACTTCCGAGTACAACTGGAACGCACCGCTACACCACCACCACAACCTCCAGAGTCAAGCGTGGTGACGTGATGACGCTGCTCGCATGAGCTCCCGCGCTCCAATCAGACGGCGGGAAAACGAACACGTGTCCGAGAGGCAGAAAGGTTGAAGTTGAACAATAGTTAGACTATTCCATTGAAAAAACCCACAAAATAAATAAATAAATAAATAAAGTGATCACAGAAATACATAACTACAATTTAACTCACAAATACAGCACATTTTCATTTTTGGCCACTTCTAACAATGTGATAATGAAGATTATCTATATAACAATATTATTATGTAACAAGAATATTATTTAGGATATTTTATATTTTACAGAATAATTTGATCACACGCACACACACACACACACACACACACAGACACACAGACAGACAGACACAGACAGACACACACACACACACACTCTTGATTGTGATTAAAGACAGTGCCATGCCTGCCTCTAATCTCAGTCACCAAAGTTCATGTTATCTCAAACATCTACAAATGTTTTTAAATGTAAACATACTGTGTTATTGAGTAAATGGATTGGATGGTCTCTACATTAGGCCTACAGGTTACACAAGTAAATAGAAAGTAAAACCTTTAGGGTGCTGCTGTGATCATGACTGGATGCCTGGATACCACCCAACCTGACGGCTACCAGCTTGCTCTCCAGCCAGCACCCCATCACAATATTACTATTCCATTCATCATTTGTACTTTGTCGCTTGTAATTGTAAGGCTTTGTTACTCCTTTTTATGCCCGTATGACACCCATTGCACTCCGAACCGTCCCTGGAAGGAGGGATCCCCCACTCTGAGTTCCTTCTCCAGATTTCTTCCTTGTTAATTAAGGGAGTCATTTCTTGGCCTTAGGGCGGGGCTATAGGGCTAGTGGGGTGTCATAATCACATGACCCATAATAATCATATGGCCTGTAAAGCCCTTTGAGACTGAGACTGGGATTAGGGGCTATGACGCATTTGAGTAGATGCAAACATTCTGCAGCTAAGCAACCGAGCTGAATACCAGATATTCAGGTCTGACGACAGCCTGCTCTCCCCTGAACAGGTTGACTCACTCAACCAGATACTCACCTCCACTCAACAAAAACTATTTGCTATAAAAGGGATACGTGTAAACACTAAAAGCCGCAATCTAAACAAAACTGTCATGTTTTACAGTTTTTAGTTCAACTGTGTCGTCTTGCTCCCCCTCACCTATCCGGAGTCCAAGGAGGCAAAGTGCATTTCACCAGGACGCTTACGGCCTGAAACATCTCAGACTGGTGGACCAAGTTGGCCTTAATCTTCGCAGGTCTTTAGGCTGCGGTGGCAACGCAGACTACAACGGGCTGAAGGACATTTTTTGTGCCTGAAAAGTAGTTCCTGGTACTTTAGTGAGTGGAAACACTGCTCAGCCTTCTCATGGAAAAATAGGCTATCATTAATATTCCTTAGTTCATATAGCTGTAATGTGTGTGTGTGTGTGTGTGTGTGTGTGTGTTTTAGACATCACAAAGTACAGCTCAACGTTCTGACTGAAGAAACCTCGTGAAGCTACATTTACGTGCTAATTTCCCACCCGATGAACTGCATAGTGTGGACTTTGAGACTGTACAATCTTTTTTATCTTATGTGTCCATGTCCATCCAAAAAAACATGCGTCTGGAACATATATTACACAACACACACACACGCATACACACACACACACGCACATGCTGCAGTCCCCACTGATCGAGATTGTGAAATATTTTTTTTTTATAGCAGGCCTACGAGACAAAGAAAAGGGGGCATCTGATAAAAGTTTCACAAGAATAACGCTGAGATAACATCCATGAAGGGAGGGGGGACACAAACAACAACAACACAGAGAGACGGGAGATGTGGCAGATAATTGCAGTGAGCATGTGCAATCGTACTACACAACATCATGTGCAATATTCTCAATATCATGTGCAATATTGCTTTAACACCGCCAGTTATGGCCGCCGCCTCCACGCCGTTTAACTGGGTCCCCCCCCACCACGCCCGCCGATCTCTGGTTCATGGAAATTACCGGCCGGTATTCATCACCACCTCCTCCAGCCCTGGGGAGACGCCCTATAACTGGTCGGACGTGTTTAGCGGGGTGGCTAATAGCCTCGAAAAGACTGAATGGAAAATCAAGTCACTTCATGCCAAGCGGTATGTTCCATTCGTCCATTGTGCTCGGTTCATTCCTGTCAGATCGTTTTCATCGGCTTAATTTCACCGACAAATACATGAGAACGTTTCAAGAGGCAGCATGGCATTACAAGGGGGCCAAACATTTTATTATGCAAATTAATAGAATCGTTATATAATCACAGTTAGTCATTCATGTCCAACCTGAGTCAGCGTTCCACAGTCACAGGAACACTGAAACTGCCTTTTGGCCTTGAGCTGAAAAAGGTTAAAGAACGCCTGCTATGGACCATAGGGTTCAATCACCCCGAGACTCTGAGGTTGTTTTGTGTGTTTTTGCCAACAAGCATGAATCTTTCACATGAATGTTTGAACGAGGAGATCTCTGACTGCCACATGATGGTCGGACGTGTTGGAGTTGGGAACCGCCACTTCACGGTGAACGTTGGACTGTGGGCAGATCTATACGATACGTGTCCCGCTGGGAGTGTGTGTAGGAGCATGACGTGATATGAAAGGGGGGATAAGACGATGAGATAATAAGGAACGATAAGATGTACCTGTGGGCGTACGCGGCTAAGTGCTTGTCTTGTTTGTGGCGAGTAAAAGGGGCGAGAGAGATCGAGAGGAAGATAGAGAGACACAGAGGGACACAGGGCGAGAGAGAGAGAGAGAGAGAGAGAGAGAGAGAGAGATAGCGAGAAAGAGAGGCAATGTCTACCTCGAAACAACATCATCCAATTCCATGAGGGAATCGGTCCAGGCGCTAACTAGCAGCTACTCTGGCGTCACACACACACACACACACACACACACACGCACACATGCACACACGTACACACACACACAATACGTCAGCACTCAACTGTTTTCCTTGTCAAAACAATGTTAAATTCAGACCGCAAAAACAATTAACAATTGTAATCTTTCCGAGGCGCGGCACAAAACAGGAAGCTGTTTAATGTCCGCCGAGTCAATCAGGAAACATTGAGCGCAACGTCAGAACGGGTAATAAATAATATGCGATAAATAATAAATGATAAAAGCTAAAGCAGCCGTTTGAATTTGTGGTTTCGGCCCATTGTTTAACGAGCATAAAGAATCACCGCACAGCACACACACCAACGCAAGGCTTTGTGGCTTCTCCACACGTTTGCATCTAATTAAGATGTGGATGATTAATTAAGGGAGCCTGTGATATTAAAGTGCATCAGGTAACAGATAGGTGCGGCGGTTAACGGGATTAGCATGCACGACACGGCGGTGGCCAGATGTGAGGAAAACTTCAACTTGGCTTCAAGGTAAAAGTATGCCAGGCACACACACACACACACACACGATAAGGGCCTCTATTTGCCAATGGATTTATTCAAAGGAAGCTTAGATAGGCTGCATTGCACACAGCTTGCTATAGTTGGTCATTGTGGAGTGTGTGAGTGTGTGTGTGTGTGTGTGTGTGTGTGCGTGGTTGATGGTTGGTGTCACCAGCCTCACCTGCCCCTGAGTCAGACTGGTTAGACCGGGGCTGGGTGAGGCTGCGGGCCATCTGTGGTGCATGAGATTAACGCAAACAGGTTGAGCCCATGGAGACATCCTGTATAGACACAAGACTGCCCTGTCAACACATGCATTTCTCAACTGAATTTATTGAGCCATTTCATATTCAAGGTATGTGGAGTACAATTTCAAAGCATTCATAGTTGCAAGGATAATAGAACGAGGTTCATAATTGCTAGGTTGCCTGCATAATAGCTGGGATAAGAGCAGACGTGTCATTCTGAGCGCATTAGCAACATCTAAGAACATACAATATGCTAAACAATGCTAAATGCTTCCCCCCTCATCCCCCCCCCCCCTCCCAACTACAGGGTAAGCTGGAGCAGGTGGACAAGCGCTTCAACGCACCCACGCCGGAAGACCTGGTCTACATGGACGCCAGCCCCGACTACTGCCTGCGCAACGAGACCACGGGCTCGCTGGGCACGCAGGGCCGGCTGTGCAACAAGACGTCGGAGGGCATGGACGGCTGCGAGCTCATGTGCTGCGGCCGCGGCTACGACCAGTTCAAGACCTACAAGCACGAGCGGTGCCACTGCAAGTTCCACTGGTGCTGCTACGTCAAGTGCAAGCGCTGCACCACCCTGGTCGACCAGTTTGTGTGTAAATAGCAGGGGCAGGGTGAGAGGAGGGGGGGCGGGGCTCGAAGGACGTGTGTGATTGGATGGACTGGGCTGGAGGAGAGCATGGGGTTCGGGTTGGGTGAGGTAAGGATCGGATTGGTTGGGAGAGGAGCACTGCATGGCGGGCGGATGGAGGAATTTATTTCGGAATCGTTTTTTTCCGATTTTCACAGCGATTTTGTGTTGCGCAAGTCGTGTTCTGCTCGACACCGATAGAGACGTTCAACCTCCACGTTTCCTTACCGGCGACCCCAATTTTGTTTTAAGCGTCTGAAACCAGCAGCTGTACTTGGTCATGGGTGTAAATTCCCATGTTACGTGTAGAGTGGGTGTGTGAAATGACAACAAGGTTTATTATTTTACCAAAACCTATTTTATTTTATTATAGTGGAACAAAGTCTATCAATGCTAAGAATTAATATTAAAAAAACATATTTTTTACCAGTTTAACATGAAAATAATCAGCTCTTGAATCCATATATTGATTCTGATCAATGGATTGTTACACTAAAACTAATATGTTTCAGGGGACGGACAACGGCCTGGGAGCCATTTTTAAACATGGCCGCTGTTTAGTTGATCATAGAGGCCATGTTCTTTTCCCCCCTGCGCTGCAACTTCATACTCCGGGCTCCCAGTCCTGAAAGAGACGTACTGGGACATGAAATCATGAATAAATAAATAAAAGAGTTGTTAAATAAGGCAACTGGAGGTGAAAAAAAATATATAAATATGTATAATAAATAAGAAGGAAAATTATAGGGTTATGGGTCAAATGAGAAACAAATGTCAAAACAAACTATAAGCAACCAAGCACACATTCACACATTGGACTTCTTCCATTAGAACTGTTTGGATTCATTCTCCCATTCTCTACAGGACAACAATTATCTTTGTTTTCTTTTAACTGTTCTGTCTCTTTTGTTCAACCTTTTTCACTGGCATGAGGAACCTCAGCCACTTCCCCCTTTACACACACACACACACACACACACACACACACAACCAACACACTCACACAACACACAACACACTCACACAACACACAACACACAACACACTCACACAACACACTCACACAACACACAACACTCAACACACACTCACACAACACCTCAAACTTGCTTAACCAATGAACTTTACTCCACTGGCGTTACACAAAGTCATGGCAACATGCACAACAGCAAGAGAAAGGAGATGACCAAGCACAAGTGTGTCGGGTTTGGGCAGGAAATTGTGACTCTTAAATATATTCTGCTGGGATTTTATTGAGCATACGATGCGACGCAAGTAAGCCGGCAACAAAACGAATGGTTTGGTCTTGTGTTGTTCCAAAGTGTCCCAGTTTCACAAGAATTGTCACTTGAGAAATGGGTCCACTAGCCGTCATTATGTTTAAATAATATTCATGTGTGAGTAAAATAACAAATGGAATTATTATACACGTTACGAGAGAGTCGAACTTCATAACCAGCTCAGTGCGAGACTGCATCTCCATACTGGGAGCGAGAAGAGATCTCAATTCATCCATTTTAAGCGGCTCAACTTGTTAAATATTTCATAATCATCGCCCACATCATCGTCATTCATTCACTTTGATGGAACGTTGACGGGTGGAACATTTTGTGTTATCAAAAGATTAATGTTTATTTTGTATATAAAATGTACCTCAGTGGACCGTTTATTTTGTTTCTCTCACATTCAGATGAAAATCTAAATTTTTTCCCGCCGTGTTATTTCTCAAAAGGTGGTGATAGACACACAAACCAAACAAACAACACTTTGGACGACATTATTTGTGTATCTAAAAATGGAATCCGATGAGGGTTGGGTGGCTTTTCAGCGACACGCGGACAACTTGTCCCAATGACTTTGAACCGAACTTTTGAACAGAACTCTACTTCCTGTTGTGTTGACAAGCCGCTCCAAGGACCTTATTAGCATCTTAGCGGGACGCCAGAACGAGGAGAAAGGGACTTGTTTTGTGTCGAGGGGGATTATGAATGTGTGTGCATAGAAACAAAAAAAGAAAAGAAAAAATCTATCAAGAAAAATAAATGGACTGCAATTTATCTTTGGCTAAGAAAGTAGATCATAAAAGAAAGTATATTTTATTATTGTTCTTTTCTATTTTGTATGTTTAATAAATTAGTATTATTGTGTATTCTTTTGATAAAATACTCTTTGACAATGAGACTTGTCTATTTTTGAGTCGGTTGGTTTCATCGTGACAAAATGTGACAATTAGAATAGAATAGAACTTTATTAATCCCGAACGAAATTCTTGTGCCAGGTTACATAACGATACAGTACAATAAAACAATATGGAAAACAATGATAAGAATAAACTAACAGATTTACAAATTTACAGTTAAAATATACAAATATGTTGGCAAGATAAGATATTTCGATGGCGAAAACAATTTGGCATAATTGAAGTGTAATATTATTGGACATGTTGTATAATCCTCATGAAACTAACGCTTGAGCAAAACACGTCATTGCTTAATGTTTAAGTGACGGAATTAGGATTGAATTAGGCCAAATGGCGTGTGTGTGTGTGTGTGTGTGTGTATTTAAGGTCCACATCTCTGCCAAATATTCCTTGAGCAAGACAAACAATCTGTCAGGTATTTATCTCTCTCTCTCTCTCTCTCTCTCACACACACACACACACACACACACAATCTAATAAGCTTCAATTATTGATAATTAATTACAATAAGGAATTATCATTATACGTTTTTGGCTTGTAGTGTAGCCCCAACCCCCACCAGAACATAAACATCCAATTTCTGCCAGGTATCACAATTAGATTTGATTGCATCTGTATTACACATAGCTGTTTAATAAATAACGGGACAATAAATCTCCTGCACTCTGCTCTTATGCTCTATAAATTCCCTGGCAGGCGTTTAGCACTACAGCGCTGATAGGAGATCATAGTGCTCTATAATACGGCTGCCCCTTCTGGCCACTAAGTTCGGCTATAATTGAATTTGACCACTGACTCTCTCTCTCTCTCTCTCTCTCTCTCTCTCTCTCTCTCTCTCACACACAGACACACACACACAAATGTTCTGCGGCCTTTGTGGCCTATTCCTGTAATCCTACACACCTGATAGGTACACTGTGTGTGTGTGTGTGTGTGTGTGTGTGTGTGTGGGCGCATGTATGCGTGCATTAAAGTGTGTGTGTGTGTGTGTGTATAATGTGTTAAATGTCTGCCTGACCGACCCAGCTCTTTGTAATCATCTTTGCGTGACTGTGCTTCTACCGCGTGTCACCTATAGGTGGCGTAGGAGTGACTGGCCACACTGGCACACTGGCAACCCAGGGAGTGAGATTAACGCAAACAGGTTGAGCCCATGGAGACATCCTGTATAGACACAAGACTGCCCTGTCAACACATGCATTTCTCAACTGAATTTATTGAGCCATTTCATATTCAAGGTATGTGGAGTACAATTTTGCCAACCCGTCACTGGGTGGCGTGTGAAAGCCCCTCCCTGGGTTGCCAGTGTGCCAGTGTGACCAGTGTGACCAGTGTGGCCAGTCACTCCTACGCCACCTATAGGTGACACGCGGTAGAAGCACAGTCACGCAAAGATGATTACAAAGAGCTGGGTCGGTCAGGCAGACATTTAACACATTATACACACACACACACACACACACTTTAATGCACGCATACACACACAGACGCGCCGTGCACACACACACACACACACACACACACACACACACACACACACACACACACACACACAGTGTACCTATCAGGTGTGTAGGATTACAGGAATAGGCCACACAGAACATTTGTGTGTGTGTGTGTATGTCTGTGTGAGTGAGTGAGAGAGAGCGAGAGAGAGAGAGAGAGAGAGAGAGAGAGAGAGAGAGAGTCAGCGGTCAAATTCAATTATAGCAGAACTCAGTGGCCAGAAGGGGCAGCCGTGTTATAAAGCACTATGATCTCCTATCAGCGCTGTAGTGCTAAATGCCTGCCAGGGAATTTATAGAGCATAAGAGCAGAGTGCAGGGGATTTATTGTCCCGTTATTTATTAAACAGCTACGTGTAATACAGATGCAATCAAATCTAATTGTGATACCTGGCAGAAATTGGATGTTTATGTTCTGGTGGGGGTTGGGGCTACACTACAAGCCAAAAACGTATAATAATTCCTTATTGTAATTAATTATCAATAATTGAAGCTTATTAGTTTATTAGATTGTGTGTGTGTGTGTGTGTGAGAGAGAGAGAGAGAGATAAATACCTGACAGATTGTTTAATGTCTTGCTCAAGGAATCTTTGGCAGAGATCTTAAATACACACACACACACACACACACACGCCATTTGGCCTAATTCAATCCTAATTCCGTCACTTAAACATTAAGCAATGACGTGTTTTGCTCAAGCGTTAGTTTCATGAGGAT
>PIJE02002234.1:0-22017 GCA_002895965.2 Coryphaenoides rupestris
AAAAAATTCAACAACGGACCGGTACAGCGCCCGCATTACTGCAGACGCTGCACCAATCCGTCTGTCCATCTCCCGCTCCATTTTGCCCTCACTCGTGAACAAGACCCGAGATAATTGAACTCCTTCGCATGAGGCAGCAACTCATTCCCAACCCGGAGGGAACACTCCACCGTTTTCCGGCAGAGAACCATGGCCTCAGACTTGGAGGTGCTGACTCTCATCCCGACCGCTTCACACTCGGCTGCAAACCGCCCCAGTGCATGCTGGAGGTCCCGGTCTGATGTAGCCAACAGAACCACATCATTTGCAAAGAGCAGAGATGTAATTCTGAGGTTCCCAAACCGGACACACTCCTCACCTCGGCTGCGCCTTGAGATTCTGTCCATAAAGATCACGAACAGAATCAGTGACAAGGGACAAACTTGGCGGAGTCCAACACCCACTGAGAACGTGCTTGACTTTGTGCCGAGAATACGGACGCAGCTCGCACTTTGTTCGTACAAGGACCGAATGGCACGTACCAACGGCCCCGGTACCCCATACTCCCGTAGTACCCCCCACAGGATTCCCCAGGGGACACGGTCATAAGCCTTCTCCAAGTCCACAAAGCACATGTAGACTGGATGGGCAAACTCCCATGCCTCCCCCAACAACCCTGCGAGGGTAAAGAGCTGGTCCACTTTTCCACGGCCAGGACGGAATCCGCATTGTTCCTCCTGAAGCTGAGGTTCGACAATCGGCCGGAGCCTCCTTTCCAGCACCCTGGAATAAACTTTCCCGGGGAGGCTGAGCAGTGTGATACCCCTATAATTGGAGCACACCCTCCGGTCCCCTTTTTCACCGCTGTCAGAGCGTCTCGATGGCGCCTCGTACGGAGTCTGGTCTCTTGCAGGCCTGTCTTTTTCAAGTTTCAAGTATTTTATTGTCACTTCACAATTTACACGTGAGTATAAGCAGTGAGTGAAAAACTTTTTGTGCAAAACGCCCGACAGCCGACAGTAATTATAAAAGAATACAAAATAGAAATAGAACTATAAAATAGAATATAACTATGAAATATAAAATGAAATGGAATATACAACAAAAATATCCAGGTGAGCAATACACATATAAATCAATGTACTAAAATATACATTGTTATATGCTGACATTCACAGAATGTCACAGAATACCTTCTCAGACAGTCAACACAACACTAGCACCAGCAATTGGCACCAGGACTAGCACTAACACTAGCACCAGGACCAGCACTAGCAGTAACACCAGCACTAGCACCAACACTTAGCACTGCTACCAGCACTAGCTCCAGCAGTAACACTAGCACTTATCACCAGGACTAGCAGTAACACTTAGCACTAGCACTTAGACATTGATGCCGAACTTGTTCAGCAGCCTGATGGCCTGACTGTGGAAGCTGTCTCTGAGTCTGCTCGTGTGGCACTTGATACTGCGGTATCGCCTGCCTGACGGTAGAAGTGTGTACAGTTCGTGGCTGGGGTGGTTATTGTCTTTAATAATCCTGTCTGGCAGCCTCCTGCGCCATCTGATCCAACTCACCACCAGGTGGTGATCAGTTGACAGCTCTGCTCCTCTCTTCACCCGAGTGTCCAAAACATGCGGCCGCAGATCTGCTGATACGATTACAAAGTCGATCAGCGACCTTTGGCCTAAGGTGGTCCGGTACCAGGTACACTTGTGGACCACCCTATGTTCGAACATGGTGTTTGTTATGGCCAGTCCATGACTAGCACAGAAGTCCAATAACAAAACACCACTCTGGTTCAGATCGGGCAGGCCGTTCATCCCAATCACTCCCCTCCAGGTTTCTCCATCATTGCCCACGTGTGCGTTGAAGTCCCCCAGTAGAACTATGGAGTCCCCGGATGGAACCCTTTCCAGGATGCCACCCAAGGACTCCAAGAAGGCCGGATACTCTGAGCTGCTGTTTGGTGCGTAAGCACACACAACAGTCAGAGCCTTCCCCCCAGCGACTTGCAGTCGCATGGAGGCGACCCTCTCGTCCACCGGAGAGAACTCCAACACAGCGGCGCTCAGCCGGGGACTTGTGAGTATCCCCACACCCGCCTGGCGCCTCACACCCTGGGCAACTCCGGAGAAGTAGAGGGTCCAGCCCCTCTCCAGGAGTTTGGTTCCAGACCCGGTGCTGTGCGTGGAGGTGAGCCCAACCATATCTAGTTGGTACCGCTCCACCTCCCGCACCAGCTCCGGCTCCTTCCCCGCCAGTGAGGTGACGTTCCACGTCCCTAGAACCAGTCGGCGATGCCGGGGATCCGCACGCCCAGGACCCCGCTTTTGCCTACCGCCCGGTATACAATGCACCCGACCCCAATGACTCTCCCTGCAGGTGGTGAGCCCACAGGGAGGTGACTCCACATTGTCTTTTCGGGCTTGGCCCGGCCGGGCCCCGTGGATCCAGGCCCGGCCACCAGACGCTCGCCGACGAGCTCCCCTCCCAGGTCTGGCTCCAGAAGAGTGCCCCGGTTTCCCTTGTCTGGGCGAGGTGACTGTTCTTTCCGGGAGTCTTTTCATGGGGTCTTTGAATCGCTCTTAGTCTGGCCCCTCCCCTGGGACCACTTTGCCTTGGGAGACCCTGCCAGGGGCTAATGCCCCGGACAACACAGCTCCCAGGGTCACGGGGGCACCCAAACCCCCCCACCACGATAAGGTGGTAATTCTTTGGGGGGGCACACATTAACATTAACACACATCCTTCTTTTTATTAAATGATTATCTCGCCTCCGTGCTCGACGGAGGCACAACAAAGAGCTGACTTTCTCTCCCACTTGTTAGCGTGGCGTGGTAACAAGTTGCCGTCGCTGTCGATGGAGGCTTACACTTACGCCCTGCCCCTCCCCGTGTAAAGATCACCGCAGTGTTGGCTGAACGACTTGCGGAAAATGAGTCTTTAAAAGCCTTTGCCATCGGCTGCTGCCTGAGCTGTGATCAATACCCAACGCGATGGGAGATGGAGAGGAAAACAAAAGAGAAGGAGAGATATCTAAAATACATGCAACTGGAGGCTCGGTCAAAAAGCCAGGCAAACTCCTACACATTAAAGCAACACCCAAAATGCTGCTTTGTGTGCACACACACACACACACACACAAACACACACACAAGAGCGGATCACCAAAGGCGCATGCAGAAAGCCAATACACACACACACACCCACACCCCAGTGTACGTCACATGAAGACAAAGCCCCATCGGCTTCTGTTCTTGATCCTGCTCTCTCCTCTTTTCTGACTGACTGAATGACTGATCTGACTGTGTTTCTGGGGGGGGGGGGGGGGGGGGGTCTATGGTAGAGGTGCAGGTTAGAATCATACGTATTCATCAGGGTCTCGCTCTTTCTCTCATCGGCGGCACGGCTCCAGGGCGACGCCCACCTCACCTCGCCCGGCTATTTGCTGCACACACAATAATTTATATTGTGTGTGTGTGTTTGTGTGTGTGTTGGTGCATGCATGGGTGTGTGTGTGTCTGTTTGGGCACGTTTGTGTTTGTGTGCATGTTTGTGTGCATGTGTGTGTGCGTGTGTGTGTGTGTGTGTGTGTGTGTATGTGTGTGTGTGTGTGTGTGTGTGTGTGTGCGTGTGTGTGTGTGTGTGTGTGCGTGTGTGTGTGTGTGAACACATGCATGTGTGTGTGTGTGTTTGTGCACATGCGTGTGTGTGTGTGTGTGTGTGTGTGGGCCTGGGGTCCAGAGGGCCGGTGTATTAGCAGCAGCATCAGCAGCATCAGACCCAACAGAAGCAGCAGCAGCATCAGAACAGCAGCAGCAGAACAGCAGCAGCAGAACAGCAGCGTGGTGGATGGATGGAGCTCCGCCTCCACATGTGAGTCGTGACTGGCTGGCCGTTGCTCTGTGGGTGGACCTGACGAGCTAGCTAGCTAGCTAGCGCCCGTCGATTTCTTACATAACACAGCCGCCTGCGTTCTGGGGGTGCAGGTTACCTCTCCACCACCTCTGCATTGTTCAGCCCTCGCTTGTGATGTGTGTGTGTCAGTGAGTGTGTGTGTGTGTTTGTGTGTGTGTGTGTGTGTGTGTGTGTGTGTGTGTGTGTGTGTTTGAGAGTGTTTGAGAGTGTTTGAATGTGTGCGTCTGCATGTGGGAGTGGGTGTGTGTGTAAGTTGTGAGTGCGTGCGTGTGTGTGCATCCGTGTGTGTGTGTGTATGTCTGTGTGTGTGAGAGAGAGTGTGTTTCTGTGTGTCTCTGTGTCTGCATAAATAGACTTCTTCAGCATCTCTCCAAAATCCGGAATATTGCGTAAATATTTTCATAATGCCAGTGTGGTCAACATCGCAGCTGTACAGTAAAGGTCATGGTCGTTGTGAGGTGTTGTTTATGCTGTATTTGTGTTATGTGTTTTTCAATGAGTCTTTTTTTATATGTATTACGGTAATGCAAAACAATTTTCTTGGAGTGCAAATACATTCAGAAGAGAACACCAACTGAATCGATTATTCCTTCGAATCTTTATAATTTATATTGTACATACTAAATTATAGTCACTAAAGAACAACCGTGGACCATCCTCTCGGTCAGAATCCGCATTGTTCCTCCTGAAGCTGAGGTTCGACAATCGGCCGGAGCCTCTTTCCAGCACCCTGGAATAAACTTTCCCGGGGAGGCTGAGCAGTGTGATACCTCGATAATTGCCGAAAGTCCTTCTCCATGGCATCCCCGAACTCCTCCCACACCCGGGTTTTTGCTTCAGCGATCGCTGAAGCCACAGTCCTTTTGGCCTCCTCTAAGATTTGGTCAACTGTGATATTAGTCCTCCACCACCTAAGGGGCAGCATATCACCAGAAAGTCCCTTCTCCCATCCGCTCCTCCCACCACAAATGCATCATCTGTCGGAATATAGCTTCAACTATAAGTTACCGTTTACAGTGAATCTGTGCGATGGCAAAAGTTTATCCTTCAAGTTATCCGGTAAGTTAGAGCCAGCATTACATTTTTCAGTGTACTTTTGACATGATTGCAACACAATATATAGACATAGATGGCTTTACATTGACCTAACATTCTGTTGAAGATCATTTTATCAGTTGGATACCAAGATGGCGGCGCGTACACATCGCGAGGCCCAGCGTCTCACCAGACTTTGCAAATTAGCGGTGATATACCTAATTATTCCAAGTCTGTTCACACAGAACTGTCTTGCTTTCATAACGTACACCCGACAGGACCTTTTTGAAATTGGATTACGACATTCTGGCAACTTTATCGGCGATCTTCAGCTCCCCGCTGAAACGCCGGTGAATCTCATCACAGCACGGCCGGCTGGCCGGGCTCATCGCCCGCGGAGAGACCGTAAACAAAGGAGAGGTAGCCGCGGAGGGCTACAGGCTAAGCTAAGAGCTAACCCACATCGCCCGTCGCTACCCAGCATTTTCCTCGCCAACGTACGGTCTCTGGCAAAACAAATGTATGAACAATGGTGGGCCATCTTGCCCCGTTGTCAGGGCTAGGTCCGTCGTGACCTTATGGTGTTGGGTTGGTCGTCAACGGTGGTGCCTGTTTACAGTGGCTGGCGTGATCCAGGTAGCCCTTCCAGCTCCCTTGACCGCTGCTGAGGTGACCAGCAGGATTTGGAATGGTCCCAACCACCTTGGTGAGTGCCAGGCCTCCGATAGTCCTCCACCACGATCCAATTCCCTGGTTGTAGGTCATGGATCCTTGGATGGTGATAAGGCCTCTTTAACCTGTGAGTGGATGGTTTGCAGACTTCGAGAAAGATTAATACAGTACAATAATGATTGTATAATATAATCATGCTGTGATGGAATTGTTCTGTGCTCATATTAGTGTCGTGTGATGCACCTGTCCCCATTGGCATGGGTCACCCCATCAAGACCTCTTAGGGGGACAGTCCTACCTTCGCTCTGTATTCCCCATCTCGGAATGATTTCTGTGATGAAGGCCTTAGCAACGGCTACAAAGTCAGCCGCCCTGCTGGGAAATACTTCAATCCATTTGGACAACATGTCTACCATTACTAAACAATATCTCTTTCCCTCACATGATTTGGCACAAACATTTTTCTTTTTTTGTGCATAATTTGAAAATCCTTGTGTGTACCAATGCCGATTGATGCTATCTACCATTCCTCCCTTTGACACATGATCTGTCCCATGTGTCATAATAGCGTAGATAGGAAACAAAACATTTAGGTAAGCATGGCCGCCCATTCGGCCATACCACAATCCATTGTGATACTCTGCACCAGCTGATTTCCACCACCAGCGGTCTGCGGGCATGGCCCTGGTCTGAGCTTTCGCCAATCCCCCAATCGTGACCGAGGGCGGTAGTTGTGCCATCTGCATGGTGGAGGCGAGTGGGGCCTTAGCAGCTGCTTTAGCCCCTTCATCTGCCATCGCGTTCCCTCTAGACACCAGGTCCTTGGCCCCTGTGGTGCGCTTCACATCGACATTACAGATGGCGGCCAGGTAAGTATAAGCATTCTAGCAGGTTTAGCAACCAATTGTTGCTAGATTAATCCGTTTCCCTGTTGGATGTGAGGAACCCTCGCATCTTCCACAAGGTGCCAAAATCATGAACAACTCCAAAGCATCCACTGTCTGTATAGATGGTAACTCGTTTACCTTTCCAATAGTATGCTATGCTCTAGTCAGGGCAAACAGTTCAGCTGACTTTGTGCTGAATAGCGTGAGGGGGTAGCCTAGCAGAATTCCACCACTGAAGTCCTGCGTGGCAATGGCATAGCCCAACTTCGTATAATACATGTTGTTTGGGTCTTTCCGTTCTAGAACCATCGACATACAACACATCGGTCCCTGGTGGGCATGGGTGTAGCTGTTCAGGTTCCCACCCGTTGGTGTGCATAGTTCATTAATGGTGGACCACACAGTCTTGTGGCTCCCCATACTTCGGGAAGTAGCAGCAGGGTAAGCCGGGGTTCAACACTAGCATAACACCTCTGCAACACACGTTAGACATAGACAGAACCACATGGTGATATGACAGGAATCGTGATGCTGTTAGGTGTGATGTCTTCTGAGTTAGCAGAATAGATGAAACCTTGTGGGGTACAAGCAAAATTAATGGCATGTAACCCACTAGCCCCCTACTGGCGGCAACCGCCATTGCCGCCGCTGCTACTGCCTTCAAACAATGTGGTAAACCAGCTGCCACCGGGTCTAGCTTGGATGAAAAATAGGCAATAGGACGCAACCTGCCCCCATGCCTCTGTAGTAGTACTGACGTCATATACCCATCGTTCCCCCACTGTCTGCGTGAAGGGTTGTGTATGGTCTGGTAGACCCAAGGTAGGTGGGGTCATAAGGTCTCGTTTAAGTCGTATGAACACAGCCTCTGCTGCTGGTGTCCACGTCACAGAGTCAGTCGGGGTCAAGTCGTGGCCATGTGTGACGTCTTGGAGTGGCTGTACTGAATTTGCATAATCGGGTATCCACTGTCTGCAGTAGCCCGTCATTCCCAAGAATCCTATCATTTGTTTCTTTGTAATAAGGTTTGCTTGGATTTATTCTATCCTGTCCTCGCTAAGGGATGTGCCACCTGGTGTGGGAATGTGGCTCAGGAATTGTACCTTTTGTGTTACAAACTGTCGTTTAGCTAAACTGGCCTTGTCGCCCTGGCTGGCTAATTACCTTAACAACATAATGGTGTCCTGTTCACACACTTTAGGGTCTGGAGAACACACATCTACATACTGAATTAGTGTGCTCCCCCCCCGGGAGGATTAGATGAGCCAAATTGTAATGCAGCGCTGCGGAAAATATAGTTTGTGATTCACAATAATCCTGTGGCATTCTAGTCCACGTATATGATTTCCCATAAATTTAAAAAGCAAACCAATTTTGGCTTGCTGGATCCACCGGTATGCTAAAGAACGCGTTTGCTAAGTCGACTGTAAACCATTTGTAATTCTCAGGTACCTGTGTTAATAGGGTGTGCGGATCTGGTACAATGGGTGTTCTTGGATGTACTGCATCATTTACCTTTTTCAAAATTTGGACAAACCAAACCATGAGTTTGTCCTGCAACGGGTGCCTTTTCCAAAGGGAATATTGGAGTGCTACATGGTGAATTTGGACACGGAACTATCACACCGGCATCCAACAATGAGTTGAACACAGGTGTGATACCATCAATTGCATCTTGGCGTAACCTGTACTGGGGTTGTCTGGGCCTGTAAGCAGATTTGGGAGTTACCACCAGGCTCCACGTCTTTTATGCGGCCCACGTCATATTTTTTCCTAGTCCACAGGTTGGACGGGACCCCAGCCAGTCGTGGGTCCTCCAACGTCATCTGTGGGAGCATCAACTCCTCCCTACTGTTGCCCATTTGGTGTATTGAGTGCTGGGCTTCGAATGCTCCACCCCACTCCTTACACCTCAATCACGTTGTGGGAGAGAAGTATTGTCCTTCTGGGCCATCTGCTATCCAATCACATGTGTTCCCCCCTTTTACAGCCCATGACCCCAATTCGGCCCATGTCATGTCGGGGTTTTTTGCTAGGGACACATGTGGTTCTGCTCCAGCAACCCCATAAAAACTTCTCAACTTCCTCACAGGAAGTGTCGTTGCAATTCAATAATTGCATCTAGGGCACGTGAGATCTCCAAACTGAAGTAAACACAATACTTGTAGAAATTAAGAGTATTTTAATGAATGCATTCACCAGACTCCTCTCTAGCAGAGTGAGTACAAACAGATATTTTCATGTGGCTTTTAAGCCCATTTTACACCCCAGGGGGTTCTGGGGTCAGCAATAAACCTCCTCCCCTTGCCCTCCGAATACCTAGTTCACATGGGGTGGGGTTTCCTGCCCAAGGGATCTCTGTCCTCTGTATAAACATTCACCGTTCACTTAACCTCTTGCCCAGCTGCTTATCTGCATGACCAGTCGTCACCTTCATTTATGACTGGTGGAGGAGGGGTCTCCCTCCTGCCATATAGTTTACCAAGATTGCCTGTTGTAAAAACAATCTACATCAAAAACCTAATACCAACAGGAAGAGAGGCCTGAAATGCAATTTCCCATTACACTCCCCCATTTGATTATTTTATAATCACACCATCCACCGTCATACCTGATATAGTGCAACTTAGGAGTCGGTTACTCTGACCACATGGTGATTCTTAGCAGAAACTGAGTCCTTTGTTACTGGGTACGACTTGATAAACTTCTCCTTTCCTGTCCTAATGGCCCAAATACAGGAAAAGAGTAAAGATCACGCCATACCCTCCCCATAAAAACCCTTTTTGGGAAAAAATAGTTTTTTGGGGTACAACTTATTTGTCAATGACATCATAGACAGAAATGTCTTGCTTAACAAGGTGGAGTTACAAGCAGTGTCTTAAAACATGGTTAACGGGTACATAATGAGCATAAAACCTTCAAGTATACTTTACAGCAACAATCTTTTAAACTGAATCCCTGAGATTCAGTTGTGGATTGGGGTAGCTTATAGTTATAACGCTAAAATCAGCAACATTTCAGAAGATCTAAACATAAAACCAAAAAGTAATTAGTAGAAATAATAATCATACATTTGAGATCAGCATAATGGTTCATGTTCAATTCTAATGGAAGTGGATATCCAGAAGGGTCAGTCACAAGCACATTCATCATCATTGTCTCTGTGGTCTTGAAACAAGAAGTGACAATTCTTTTGAAACAGGTGATGAGTACCATAAAGAGTAGTATGACTACCACATAGAGCACATACTTCAGAATGGAACTACCTAGGTTTCCTTAACCATTCGCCCAACGGATCCCATTTCTCAGAGTTGCGTTCGTGCAGTTCATCAATGTTCTTGCGCATATCATCTAAAATGTCAGTGATATTTTCAGATGTGTCAATGATATTAGTCCAACATTCCATATCTATTACCATACATGTACCACCTGCAGCCGCTAAAAGGTAGTCCAAGCCGGCTCTGGTTTGCAGTACCCCGAGTCGCATAGTACCTTTACATTGAAGGGCCTCAGTGGGTAGTGAGTAATATTGTCGCATTCTTCTTTTATCCATGATCAGTCCACATTCATGGAATTCATTGTGACCAACCCGGACCGATAGCAAGCACGCATTGCTGAGGCTATAGCACATGGGGACAACGGGACAGCCATTAGGGGTATTCCGGAGGAGACGGGACGTGGTCCATCTCCGCCTATCTTGTTTATTCCAAAATGTGCCTTGGCTGCACTCAGGAGGGTATCAAAGCTATTATCGATACCCTTGAAGGTATATTCCAATTGGAACTGGGAATCTGTTCCATTGTCCCGGCCGTCTGTCAGGATAGGCTGGGACCTCACAGTGACGCCGAAGAGGAGGATGATGCCAACGTAGAGTCGTCCTCCGGTCTGGGGGGTACTCCTTCCTGGAGTGACGCGTCGGTGGCAACTGGTGGGCCATCTTGCCCCGTTGTCAGGGCTAGGTCCGTCGTGACCTTATGGTGTCGGGTTGGTCGTCAACGGTGGTGCCCGTTTACAGTGGCTGGCGTGATCCAGGTAGCCCTTTCAGCTCCCTTGACCGCTGATGAGGTGACCAGCAGGACTTGGAATGGTCCTAACCACCTCGGTGAGTGCCAGGTTCGCCTCCGATAGTCCTTCACCACGATCCAATTCCCTGGTTGTAGGTCATGGATCCTTGGATGGTGATAAGGCCTCTTTAACCTGTGAGTGGATGGTTTGCAGACTTCGAGAAAGATTAATACAGTACAATAATGATTGTATAATATAATCATGCTGTGATGGAATTGTTCTGTACTCATATTGCTGTCGTGTGATGCACCTGTCCCCATTGGCATGGGTCGCCCCATCAAGACCTCATAGGGGGACAGTCCTACCTTCGCTCTGTATTCCCCATCTCTGAATGATTTCTGTGATGAAGGCCTTAGCAACGGCTGCAAAGTCAGCCGCCCTGCTGGGAAATACTTCAATCCATTTGGACAACATGTCTACCATTACTAAACAATATCTCTTTCCCTCACATGATTTGGCACAAACATTTTTCTTTTTTTGTGCATAATTTGAAAATCCTTGTGTGTACCAATGCCGATTGATGCTATCTACCATTCCCCCCTTTGACACATGATCTTTCCCATGTGTCATAATAGCGTCGATATGAAACAAACATTTAGGCAAGCTTGGCCGCCCATTCGGGCCATACCACAATCCATTGTGATACTCTGCCCCAGCCAATTTCCATGACTGGTGCTCTGCGGGCACGGCCCTGGTTTGAGCTTTCGCCAATTCCTCAATCGTGACTGAGGGCGTCAATTGTGCCATCTGCATGGCGGATGCGAGTGGGGCCTTAGCAGCCGCTTTAGCCCCTTCATCTGCCATCGCGTTCCCTCTAGACACCAGGTCCTTGGCCCCTGTGTGCGCTTCATATCGACATACAGAGTATAGCATCTAGCAGGTTAGCAACCAATTGTGCATGATTAATCCGTTTCCCTGTGGATGTGAGGAACCCTCGCATCTTCCACAAGGTGCTGAAATCATGAACGACTCCAAAAGCATACTGTCTGTATAGATGGTAACTCGTTTACCCTCCGATAGTATGTATGCTCTGGTCAGGGCAAACAGTTCAGCTGCCTGCTGATAGGTGAGGGGGTAGCCTCGCAAATTCCACCACGCAGTCCTGCGTGGCAATGGCATAGCCCACTTCGTTAACACCTGTTGTTGGGTCTTTCGGCTAGAACCATCAACATACAACACATCGGTCCCCGGTAACAGTGGTGTAGCTGTCAGGTCCACACGTGGTGTGCACAGTTCATTAATGGTGGCCACACAGTCGTGTGGCTCCCCATCTTCGGGAGTAGGCAGCAGGGTAGCCGGGTTCAACACTGTACACCTCTGCAACACAACGTTAGACATAGACAGCAACACATGGTGATATGACAGGAATCGTGATGCTGTTAGGTGTGATGTCTTCTGAGTTAGCATAATAGATGAAACCTCGTGGGGTACAAGCAAAATTAATGGCCATTAACCCACTAGCCCCCCTACTGGCGGACAACCGCCATTGGCCGCCGCTGCTTACTGCCTTCAAACAATGTGGTAACCAGCTGCCACCGAGTCTAGCTTGGATGAAAATAGGCTAATAGGACACAAACTTGCCCCCATGCCTCTGTAGTAATACTGATGTCCATATACCCATCCTCGTTCCCCCCACTGTCTTGTGCTGAAGGGTTGTATGGTCTTGGTAGACTGAAAGTAGTCAGGGTCCATAAGGGTTTTTCGTTTAAGTCATATGAACACAGCATCTGCTGCCTGGTGTCCCACGTCACGGAGTCAGTCGGAGTCAAGTCATTTGTGGACATATATTGTACCTCTGCTGACCCTGCATGCAGTGATGTGTATCTGTTATCAGTATGTCAGCTGTATCCTCTGATCTCTCTGTCAACAAGTCCCAGTATAAGAACACTCTGGTGCGCATCTCGCCGGGCTTGCATCGGAGGTGATCGTGAGGCCTGTCAGTGTAAATAACACTCAGTCCTAATCTACACATTAGATTTCATCCCTATTTCCATTTTGTTTGTGTTGTGTGTGTGTGTGGTGTGTGTCAGTGCTCATACGACCTTCTTGGGACCGGACCAGCTCCCCACACCTCCATGCAAATGCATCCGTCCACGTCCGCCCTCGGGTATTCAGCTCCACAGCAGCTCTTCTGGGTTCCCAAGTCCTCGACCTGAGTGTCCCGCGTTTTTTTTTATTTTTATTTCCTGTATTGGCGGGTAGGCGCAGGTTTGTCAGCGCTTCTAGTTGGTGAATTGAAGCTTCGTATCTCCCGCTTCTCTCCTCTGTCTCTTCTTGTTCATCTGTTTCTCTCTAAGATCTCCTGCGTGGCTGGCGTGACTCACTATCACAGTGAGTCTGGCGGTACGCCTGTCAACACATGTCTCTTTTAACTAACCAGCTCGGATAAACTTGTCATCCCCCGCGTCCAGGAGCGTCCTCGGATGGCCCCGCCGTCGGTTCGGAGTCTTGGTCTGCTTTGCAGGCCTGTTCGTTCCTGCATGGCGGCCTCGATCTGCAAACGCTAGTCGGCCTCAGCACAGACTGGCCCACTTTCTGTGGATGGATAGTTCGTGGTTGCTGGACCCATTGAGTGCAGGCCGGTATCGCCGTGGCGAAGCGATTCTCCCCCCGCAACGGCAGGGTTCCGCGCAGACATTCGGGCCATGGTCCTTTAAGTAGTCACTCGGTCTCCGATGCACGGAAGGACATATGCTGGGCTGCGCCGTGCCTGTGGGTTTAAGAACGTTGAGATCTATGATGAACTGTCCATCTGTCTCCGTCGTTTAATTTCTGTGTCCCGTCTGACCCCCCAGTAGGACCTGGCGGGCCGGCCTGGCCCTTTTGGTATGGTGTAAGTAAAGCCAAGCTGGATCCCGATCGTCGGAATCCGCGTTTTCGGTTGCGGGTGATGCATCCGCCTGGGCGGGTTTGTCCTTCCTTCAGGGTCTGGATACATGCTGGGGCTGCCTGCTGTCTTGCTGTTGCTAGGCGGTGGTGGCGGAGCGAGCGCAGAGTGTCGGTAGCATTCGCAGGCGTGGGGCAGTTCCGGTCCCCAAGTCCAGATCTGTAGTTCGGGTGACAGACAGATTAAAGTTCCCTACATCTCTACACTCGCTTGTCCCTCATCAGAATTTTCTCTCTTCAACTCACCATCTTTTTTTCCACAAATGAAATGCATACCACACGTTTTCATATTTTCTTTTTCTTTTCCCGACTCTAATAACATCCTCTAATTCCTTCAATTTCTCCAACATAAACTCCCCATTTCTGGAAAACCCTTTTTCCTCCAATATTGTAACCCTCTAGTGCCATTTCACCATGTTTTCTCCAACATTACCTTTGCAGCCCCCGGTTATTACCGAATTATTATTTCCCATTTTAGATCCGGGCACCCTACTAATTATTATTCTTATCATTAATAATTGTACTATTATTCTTATTACTATTATTCTTATTATTCTTATTAATCCCCTCCTATTATAATTATTATATATATTATTATTATTATTATAATTACTTTCCTTCTTTGAGCGCTTTTATCTTTGCTATATATTAGTTATCTTCTATTAGTTATCAAGGCCTCGCAGTACCTCAATCCCGGTACGGTTCACTTAGTTCCATTCTCATCTTGGATCCCGCTCGCTTTACCGTACTGTTACCTCGATCCTAGTAACCTACGGGATACCCCTATCTTTATTCGATTAATGTTATTCGGTTAATGTCTCCGAAATTATTAATAAACCCGTCGGTCCTTTCGCGAATATAGCGAGTCTTCTTACCGTACGTTCCAGCCTTTTTCCACCAACTATTTTCCTAAAAATAGCGAACCAGTTCTAATCCACAAACTATTTTTCCTAAAAAATAGCGAACCTTAATTTACACAAGTATTGATCTCACCTGCCGTGTTCTTTTTCCCTCAGGATTTCTTATTGAGATATCCTCAGTCTCTCTCCTCAGGCGCCCTCGTCTCACTCCAGTATGCTGGTTACAGTCACTGGCAGGAGGTAGAGCTCCGGAGACTCAAGTCACCGGCCGTGCACGGTTCACCTGGAAGACGAGGCTGAAAAGACTCTCAAGTTAAAAATCCCGGACGAGCCCCCAAATTGTCGTGGCAATTCAATAATTGCATCTAGGGCACGTGAGATCTCCAAACTGAAGTAAACACAATACTTGTAGAAATTAAGAGTATTTTAATGAATGCATTCACCAGACTCCTCTCTAGCAGAGTGAGTACCAAACAGATATTCACCTGTCCCTTTTAAACACACTTTTCACCCCACTCATGGTATAGGAGAAGTTTCCTATCTTTACCAGACAAGGTTTCCTGAGGTAAGCATTGAGGGGGTTTAACGGTCAACCAACCCTCACCCCAGCTGCTTATCTTTATGACTGGTCAAAGAAGAAGTCACCCTAATGCCAGTTAGTGGACGGTTTGTCTGTCGTAATGACAATCTATTCAAGGAACATAATGCCAGCTGGAAGAAAGGCCTTATATGGACTTTTCCGATTACAACAACCAGGCATCCGGCTCAAGAATATTATCTCCGAGTCCGGACATCCGTGCCTCCCAGAGACCGGGCTTCTCTTGTAGGAATTATAACTCTACAACCAGGCTTCCGGCTCTGAGTCCGGGCTTCCAATATAGATCCAGCTACACTGGGCATCCGATCCAGGACAGCTACTCCTATCGGGCAAAATCTTTTTTCTTTTAATTTTTTTTTTGTGTTTATGTCATCACTTATTGCGCATTTAAATCCTAATTGGGAATACCGGAGAGAGTAAGTACAATTATTATAAAAAATAAGATTGCAACATACCTCTGTCCAGTATCCCACTTCTGACACCAAGTTATTTGGAAATCATGAAGACCAAAAACGCCTGGACATTAGTCTAAAAAAGAGGCCACAAAATGGAAACTAAATGCCCAAGGCTCACAATCTTTTGTGGAGTGATATATTACTTGTGATTGAATATGTCAAATGTTTTCATCATGTTCATTCAAAGTGTGTTTTTCAGTAAAAACCTGTTCAAATCCAATTCCAATGTTTTATTAAACACTGTTTTTACATACCTATAACATACAGTAATGCAAAATAACTGCCAGCTATTGTGAGCTCAAGTGATGCTGAAAAATGGGGCAAAAGCAAAAAATCTTACTCACAGTAAAAATTTTGGACACTTTTACAGCCAAAACAACAAAAGTGGTCCAGGCGGCAACTCCTTTCTGTCATTCTTTCAATCCAAAATAGACACAATTCGCCGCCAGCTGACCACTTCCTCCCCGATCCCCACCCTTGGCCTTCAACCTGACCTCCCCCTACTCCCAAGCCACTAATTTTCATCCTTTAAAGACATTTCACAAACAGACCTCTCCTCCATAATCACCAGCATGAAATCCTCAACCTGTGCCCTCGACCCTATCCCCACCTTCCTAGTCAAGGCCTGCCTCCCCTCCCTCTCCCCACTCATCACCAACATAAACAACTCCTCCCTGTCCACTGGTCTCGTACCCCTCTCCCTCAAGCTTGCTGCCATTACCCCCATTTTAAAAAAAAAAAACCTGGTCTTGACCCCAACATCCCCAACAACTTCCGGCCCATATCCAACCTCCCCTTTGTGTCCAAAGCTCGGCTTGGGGCGCATTTGTACCGCCGTCCACATAGGCTGGTTGGGTTCAACAGAAAAAAAAAACCTGGGTCTTTGGGACTCCAGACATTCCCCTCATGACAAGCTTCGCCCGCTTTGCCCCGAGCTATGCCAACGCTCCTCCTTTCTGGTAACGCAAGTACTAGTCCTCGGATGGGAGCTGCTGCCCTGGAGCTCAACCCGTTGCCTCAGAAAAATCCTAAGCTTGAGCAACGAATAACGCTCGACGATGCCCAGTTCCAATCGCTGCGGGTGCTTCTGGTGGGGCTCCCTTGCCACTACACAGGTCCGTATCAGAAACAGCATAATTGATATTCGACCAACATGACTAGTTCTGCTTGCCTGCTCGGGCCTGACTTGCTCGGGGGCCTCCCTTCGACCCCATTTGCCGTCATTTCCTCACCGTTGGGGGCCGTTGTTTCGACACCCACGTTCACAGCTGGCGTTCCATCCCCTCTCTGACTGCCTTCTACTCCGTTTAACACGCCCTGTGGGGATCCCTTTCCCGGCACCCCTGGGGTTCCCTGAGGCCTCTGGGGTGTCCTCTCGCCTTACCCTTCTTCCCGTACAGAATATCTATATACATCCCTCTATATAATAAGTTGCTTGGCATTCTTTTCTTATTTGCTCTGCCTGCCTTCACTCGGGGCCCCCACACATTGGGTGTCTTTGCCCTCCAAGGAGTCTCAAACGATGGGTCTCCAGGAGGACAGAGAACAAAGACAAGAACACGCCTCCAACAGAATAGAATAATTAACTAAGACAAGCAAATGGTCATATGCAAATAGGAGACAATAGGTCTCAGAAGTGAATATCAGACAGTAAGGCACCGGAATCAATTCACAGTCTGAATGGCCAAGGAAACAGCTCCACCTCCAGCCAATCAGAGATAAGGGACATCCCTGACTATCATGTGACGTAGTAATTCTCAGATAGAATAATTGCATCTTGAACAAGTGAAATTTCTAAAATAAAGCAAACACAATACTTATATAAGTTAGGAGTAATTTACAATGGGCTCCTCTCCCACAGAGAGAACCCTCGACAGACTTTCTCATGACTGTTTGGCCACTATGTTCACAGCAGGAGATTCCTGAGGCTGACACAGGAGAGACGTTAACCTCCACCCATGATCTCACAACCATCTTCCTACATTTACATCAAGGAGATTTACTCTATTGATAAGCTAAGTTCCCCTGAGACAAGACGGAGACTCTTGTGTTGTTAAGCCTCAAGTGACGCCTACCTTGGGTTTGTATGTTAATGGCTGGTCACGATAGGGGATGCAGACTCTTCACATTCCTGTATTAATTTCAGTATATGTTGGTTTAATATTCTTATGTTTCTTATTAAGTTAGTTTTAACAGTCTTATTTACTATCATTAATGTCTTTTAAGTTGTTTACTTATCAGCATAGGTATTTCGTAGTTCATTCATCCTTGCTATTTCTATTTCATTATATATGTAATATCAAAGTTTGTATTGTCTATTCATCATTTCTGTTTTCATTTTAGAATATGCTTGTTTAATCTTTCTTCATAATAATACTTTAGTTTATGTGCTGTATAAAGAAATACTAATACGGATTAAGTTTAAACAACCCTTGTAAAGATAATTCGAGGAGTTACCCGCAGAAGGAGGAGCTTCACAAGTATTACCATAGAGGCGTGTACATGTGTTGAGGGGAGTGTCAAGTGGGCGGGATAAGGAAACCAGGAAAGATGATAAAAAGAGCTGTTTGAGGGGAGTTCGGGAGGGCATTCAGCTGACCAACCTCCATTTCTTATGACTGTAATAGGTTGTATTAAATGTTTTGCAATTTGCCACTTTCGTCTCCTCGACTTCTCCTTCTCCACGAATTCTCTAAATTTAATGTTGGTTTCCACAACACCAGGAGGTCTTCAAATCACAGCAGGGAATTCAGAATTTGTATTTTTATTCTTCCATTGTTTATTTCTCCATTGTTTCTTATTCTACTGCTATGCAACCTCTGGCACTACAATTTATATCTTATCTTATATTAATAATATTTATTAACTCGTGCATAATCACCCGAAACTAAAAATTGTTTTCTTTTCCTGAGCGCAGAATCAGCCCTTTATACATCGGGTGCGTCGCCTCCATATTGCTCCGCCATGTTTCTAAAGTAGCCCAAAATGGACAAACTGAAGCTAATGTTAGCAATAAACCGCTAACACAAATAACTCGTTCCACAATGTGGATAATGATATTATTCACTATCTCATATGTAAGCTATGACTATTTCTTTTACAGACTAAATTCAATTTCTAAATTCATTAATCTTTGTCAAGGAGCCTCATCACTTGACAGATCGTGGCTACTCGATGCGGTCGTAAACAAGGACGTCATTGAAGGTAGCTAGTGGCACGTGAAGGCTACCATGGGGCGGCTGGTGGTGGAGGTGGTGGGCGGAGGACAGGAGTATTTAGTCGGTCGCAATCCGCAACCTCACTAAATCCTACTCACTGCACCTTCAGACTCAGACTTACAATCACACTCGGAACTCTGCTACATAGCATGCAGGCTCTCACTGTATTGGTCATTATCATTACACTTTACCATCAAATGTTGCTGCTACCATCTACTAGTTTCTAATTACCATCTTTATGCTAGTATAAGAATATGAATGTACTGCATGAGGGCTCTATTTACTATATTGTTGCACCACCCGCCATAGTATTGCTACTTTACTTGTCACTTTTTACCGTACTCAGGTACTATCTTACTAATTGTCGAGTTGTTTTAGAATGTATGTTTACATTCCTTTTTACTTGTTACATATGGCAATAAAGAAATCTGGAATCTTGAATTCAATTTTCAATTCAATTTTATTTGTATAGCCCTGAATGACAAGACAGTCTCAAAGGGCTTTACAGGCCAGATTGTTATGGGCCAAACGTGATTTATGACATGCCCCCTAGCCCAAGCCCCACTAAGAGCAAGAAACGACTTCCTTAATTAACTAGGAAGAAATCTCGAGGAGGAACCTCAGAGTGGGGGATCCCTCCTTCCAGGGATGGTTCATTGAATCAGCTTCAATGTTGTGTGTACCAGTGTTAATTTCGTTAACGAAATGTTTGACGAAAAATATGCGTTAACGACCTTTTTCCCATGACTAAGACGTGACGTTGACGTGACGAAAACGGATCTTTGAAAATAAAAACTGTGACTAAATCTATTTTTACTTTCGTTGACGGGACGAAAATGTTAGTGGTGGACGAACGGACATTCAAAATTGAATTAATTATTAAAGAGTTTGATTCCAAAACGCGATAAGCGCCATTAAAAAAAAAAAAAGAATCGTTTCCGCAAAACGCGACAACCGGCTAGTTTCTCTGCATTATATTATTATATTATTATATTATTATATTATTCCCTTTCTTTCCAAACTGTGATAAACGCCACGGCAGATTTTCAGCAGACTCAGATATATCCGCTCGGCCAATCACAGCGCGCCATTCCCGTGACTTAACTAGCCTAGTGACAGCTGTCAAAGTCCTGTCAGAGACAAAACACACACACACACACATCCTAAGAGATTCTAAGCGAAATTATTCATTGAATGAAATAATGAATAACTTTGATGGAACAGAGGAGCCGGTGGTTGTTTCTACAGTGGGAAAAAAACATAAACCATCAAAAGATCATCATAGACGGGAGAATGTGAAGAAAATGCGA
Organism: Coryphaenoides rupestris; assembly: GCA_002895965.2. NCBI lineage: Eukaryota > Metazoa > Chordata > Actinopteri > Gadiformes > Macrouridae > Coryphaenoides > Coryphaenoides rupestris. The sequence continues at coordinate 19,888 of PIJE02002234.1, forward strand.
CATTCCTGGCGGTGGTCGCTAGACCTTATTAAGACGCAGAAGCGCCTGGTCCTGTTCAACTTTCGTTGAATGAGCGTAGAAACACTGGACGTTTTGATCAAGATCACCAGCAATGAGCTGATCAGCGTGACTACAGTCCGTCTTCTTGGTGTGTGTGTTGCCGGCGATTTCTTACACACACACACACACAAGACGGACTGTAGTCACACTTATCAACTCATTGCTGGTGATCTTGATCAAAACGTCCAGTCTTTCTACGCTCATTCAAGTAAAGTTGAACAGGACCAGGCGCTTCTGCGTCTTATAACAGTTAATAAGGTCCAGCGAGGGGGGGGGCAGGCGCGCATTGTCGGGTTTTTATCAATCAGATGAATGCATCAAATCGTCGCGCAGTATGACGATCTATACAATACATCATTAGAAGGATACCCGGTCTGTTGTTCACAGCAGTTCCGGTCATCTTATTTTTTTTAAATAAGATGAAAATGTTATGAGTTTTCGTCGACGAAAACTAGACTAAAACTAAGAAGGATAAAAATGACTAAATGTGACAAACTAATATGCATTTTCATCTAAAGACTAAGACTAAATCTAAAATAGCTGCCAAAATTAACACTGGTGTGTACGCTACAGCTTAGCATTCCTGAACAGTGTGTTTTGTGAATGTAGAGTTGGAGTCTCAGGTGGATCAAGTTGGAGCCTTGATACCAGAAATATAGGGCACATCTTTAGGGCAGAAAGTGAGCAGAACCCACCTCCTCTGGGTGCACCCAGTTCCTCCGTTCACCAGTTGCCAAAAGAAGGCTGCCTCCTCTGGCAAGGTTAATGCTCAGATGGAGCGGCAAGAATTGTTTGTGAAAGTGTGCTCCCTAAAAAGTCTGCTTGAGTATTTTTCTGGGGAACAGACTACATCTTGTGTATGCTGGGTTTTTTAAACGTATACAACTAGATTACAGTATAGACATAAAAAGACATTTGTGACACGTGCTGGTAATTTGGGGACGAAGGGGGGAAAGTCATTTTTCAGTTTTTTACAGATTATGAAAGTGCAGATTGTAAGCTTTCAACTGATGTGTCATACTTTGAAATCTGAAAATAGTTGAAGAAGATCTGTCTATTTTAATGTTGGTACACCTGGAATCCACAAGCAGAGAAAAACACCTTGAAAGATTTTGAAGCTTTTCACACATTCACCTTCAGAACAATGGGCGGGAACAACTCGTTAACTCCACCACCAACCAGCTGCTGGTTCAGCTACAGTGCATCCGGAAAGTATTCACAGCGCTTCACTTTTTCCACATTTTGTTATATTACAGCCTTATTCCAAAAAGGAATAAATGCATTTTTTCCCTCAAAATTCTACACACAACACCCCATAATGACAACATGAAAAACTTTTTTTTTAAATGTTTGCAAATTTATTACAAATAAAAAAAACTTAGAAATCACATGTACATAAGTATTCGCAGCCTTTGCCATGAAGCTCAAAATTGAGCTCAGGTGCATCCTGTTTCCACTGATCATCCTTGAGATGTTTCTACAGCTTAATTGGAGTCCACCTGTGGTCAATTCAGTTGATTGGACATGATTTGGAAAGGCACACACCTGTCTATATAAGGTCCCACAGTTGACAGTGCATGTCAGAGCACAAGACCAGAAAGCAAGGGAAAAAACGGCAAGCAAGCCGGCGCCGCAGCAGGACAGGAGGAAACAATGTGATTAATCCCGAGATCCAGTGTTGCGCGTGATCTTGTGATGAAGACGATCATGATGATGACAATGCAGCCCGACTACCACCACTGAGTGCGGCGTGTCCTCCTGCGTCCATTAGGGCGAAGCTCAGGAAAAGAAAGAACTAAACTAAAACAAAAGCAGAGAGAAGAGGGAAACGGCGGCAACAGATGAGCCGTTTCTGTCTCGACCGTAAAACATAAAAACATCCCCAGGAGTCCCCCGGGGGCCGGGACTGTGTCTGTGGGTCTTCACCATCTTCATCACAGTCACCAGTCGCTGGTGTTTCCGGGTTGGCGGGAAGGCCGAGCAATGGTCCCAAGACTCCTCCCCCTCGCCCACCACCACCCCCCAGCCCCAGGTCTCTAGAAGCTGGAGAGACAGACCGAGGATGGGGGG